>SZWC01002277.1:0-33342 GCA_023375785.1 Penium margaritaceum
CACTCCTGCGCTAGTTCCGGCATTTGCACCGGCACCTCCTGGGGTTGAGGCCGCTGCACTCATAGCTCCTGGGAGACACAGCAGGAGCTAGAGAGGTCGTGCGTGCTCAGCTGTTCCCTCCTTGGCGTCGAAGAAAAATTCGACAGCAATTCGCCGGGCCCACTTTGGGCCCAGTTTTCTGCCGCGAGCCCGTAGCTCGATGGGAAGCGCCTCTGTTGGTCTCAGGACTCCTGCCAGGCCGCCTTCGACCTGCACAGCCGTGGTTTGGGCCGGGAGACCCCGCCGTCACCTTGGGTGAGGGGTGACGGCGCTTGGGCTCTCTCCCCTCGCTCTCCTTCTTCCTTAACNCCCCCCCCCTTCTTCTGCCGCCTCCAACCTCTGTGCGCGGCCTAGGGGGGTGCTTTCGACGTGCCTGGGGCCTTGCGCGGCCTGCTGTTGCGACAGCCGCGCAGATCTACTCACGCGCGCTACCTGGCCGCTCTCGTTTTTGCTCGGCGCCGACCCTATCCTCCACCCTTAGGCCTCGAACATGGCTCTGATACCATGAGAAAAGCAGCACGAAGCCATAGCAACTTACGGTGCAAAGAATGGTTAAGTATAGTGAGAGCTAGGTCCAGATTAGAGGGGCGGCCATCGCAAAAGTAACACAAGTGTGCGAGTAACAAGGCACAGCCTTGTTACGGGTGGAAGCTCGTTACTCGAGCTCCACCCATCGGCCGGCGAGCGAGGCTCGCCGGCGAGACAAACCGAACGGGGGCGAAAACCCCCGAAGCCCCCAAAAGGCGCACGCGAGTACTCGTGCTGCCTTGGGGTCACCTAACCAGGGTCACTTCACAAGTGACCTATTATTTTCCTGTCCACATGTACGAATGTATGTCTCAAGTAGGTTTGGCATCCTAAGGCCTAAACTATGCCACTTCCAGCAAGATACCAGAAATAGTACGAATATGAAAGACTACGCATAAAGTGGTGTTGCCAAACTCTAGCGGTGAAAATGATGATGGGCCATGCGGGCAGGATGGAGGCGACCACTCATGGTGAACTTGATCACATGCTGTCACGGTGCGTCGCCTCCACTCCTTGCACCAGCATGCCCTGCGCACTCACGGCCAGCACAAGAGGAGTAAATACAGTGAGAGATTAACACACCTGATGTGAGAAAAGTAATGTTGTGATTTGTGGCGCTCCTGTTGATCTGTACGATTTACTGTGACCACTCCGTCGTGTCCATACCCATGTTGATCCCTGATGCGGAACCAAGTGGTACGGGTTTGTCGAATTGTAGTTATTGCTACTAAATCGAGGTTGAGACCGGTCTCGATCTCGACTGTCTCGATGTTTTCTCGTCTCGTTGTCTCGTACCGCATTCCACGAGACTATCTCGATTTGTCTCGCGTGAGACGAGACGAGACTGAGACACGTCCTGTGTTGCGCAAGATCGGGACGAGATTCTCGTATCGAAATAGTGTCTCGCTTTTCTTGTGCGACCCCTGCCATGTGTGCCAAGTGATTTCTGACCAATCGCGCATTCAATGGATGTGTCAGCACAAAGCGCGAGCAGCCGCATTGCTGAGGAGCGGTCATCGAGCGTCAACAAGAACAACCACTACTAAATGTTTTTGTGAAGAAACGAATGAACTTGCGAACATTTCTCACTGTTCAGCTCATTAAAATTTTGTGCATCGCCGGTAATAGACCAAAAAACACTTCGAGCACATTTTTTGTGTCCACGTAAGCTCGCTGCACGTACCAAAAACAGCCGGTTACTCCTGAAGATTCTTCGTGTCTAGTGGTCCAGGTTTGGAGTCGTCAGGTGAGGTGGCAAAGGGAACGACGTGTAATCTGTACAATCTAGGGTTTGAATACCAAACTGGATAGTCTGATTAGAAACAAGTGTAGACTAGAGCTGTAACATAGCTCGCAATCAAAGTGAAGTCGCTGCGAAGCATTTTTGCGGTGACTTCACTCTCGGCAGCTTACTTTGTCGTTTTGCTCGTCACTTGCAAGGCGGACGATTAGAGATTTTCTCGGACTAGAGCGAGACCGAGACGAGAGCAAGACAAGGAAAATGCAAATCGATACGAGAACTAGATTTTCTCGTCCTCTGTACCAGGGATGAGACATCTCGTACCGAAGTGCAAAAAAATGAGTTCGAGATCGAGAATCTCGATCTCGATCTCAATCTCGATTTAGCAGGCCTACTTCTGGTGGACTACCAGTTTGGAGCTAACCGACGACCGCCTCGAGGTTGTGGACACTGTCTTATACGCAGCCAATAGGTGGTGACCGTCTTGGTTTCCCCCATGCGGAGGGAGTTGAACTCCTGGAGCAGGCGGCTGGTCTCAGCATCACTAGACAGGCGATGAGGGCGGGTGAGTACTTGCCACGTTGCTCTCGGGTCAGGGAGTGCACGAGTGGTGAGGTCGCCGAGGAAGGGTTCAAGGGCGAGGCGTGCTGCTGGAGGGGCCACAGAGACGAGGGCACGCACAGCGCGACCGGCGTCATAGACCTGGTCGGCCTGGGTGGAGTCCAAGGGCAGGACATAGTAGTGCCACAAGCCCTCGCCCTGTGCTCAGATGCGGAAGCTGAGCTCCCAGCTCCGGAACTGGTCGCCAGCCTGAAGCGGAGGCGGCGAGGTTTCGAAGTCCTTTGGCCTGCGGCCGACACCCAGAGTGGGGCCTACGACTGACGTCACCGTCTGTCGTTGGCGCTGGGTGTGTTACTACGCCAGGTATTACGTGGCATACGAGACCTCACGGCTAGCGTACCCGGGTAGAACAAACGCTGCTTGCTGTCGTTGGTGCAACTGCTGTGGTGGCTGCTGCTGCTACTGCGCCGCCGGCTGCTGATGCTGCTGCTGTGGCTACTGTTGCGACGATGGTGTAGGCAGCTGCAATGCCGCTAGCTGCTGTGTCAGCTTTGCGAGCTGCTGGCGTAAGGCGACGAGTGGATCTGGCAAGCCAGCATGACCTACGATAGAGCCTGTAGGGTGTTGGTGCTTCTCCTGTTGCTGCTACTACCACTGCTGCTGCTGTTGCTAATGTTGTTGTTCTTGCTGTTGTTTCTGCTGTGGCTGCTGCTACTACTATTGCTGCTGCGGCTACTGCTGCTGTTGTTGTTGTTGCTGCTGCTGCTACTATTGGTGCTGCTGCTGGTGCTGCTGTTGGTGGTGCTGCTGCTGCTACTCCCGTTCCTGTTGTTGTTGCAGCGGCGGCAGCTGCTGCTGCTGCTGCTGCTGCTACTCTAATTGTTACAGTTGTTATAAGAAGGGGGTCCTCCAACAGAGGAGGACCCCTCTTCATTCTCAGCCATTGTTCTCCTCCTTGTTCCTTTTCTTGTGTGTGTTGCTGATGTCAGTAGTGACGTCAAGCTAGGATGGCTGTCGTTAGTAGTTGCTATTGTGTTATCTATAGGGTTGCTGCTGTAAAATGTTTTGTCTTATACTTTTCATGATGTCAGCAGTGACGTTAGTAGTCACGTCAGCTGAGGAAGGCTGATATTAGTAGCCGCTGTTGCTGGAGCCGTTGCTGTATGAGTTGCAGGGCTCCTACTATTATTGTTGTAGCTGATGCTGCTACCGTGCTGTCGCTACTACTGTTACTGCTGCTGTTGCTGCTGTTGCAGCTACTGTAGTGCCTGCTTTTGCGGCTACAACTATGCCTGATGCTGCTGCTGTTGCGGCTGCTGCTACAGCTGCTGGGGCTGTTGTGGTAGCAGCGGCTACTGCTACTGCTGTAGTTGCTGCTGCTACTACTGCTGCTACTGATGCGGTTGCTGTCGCAGTAACAATTGCTGCTGCTACTACTGCTGCTGAGCTGCTACGAGCTGCTGCGGCTGTTGTGGCTGCTGTAGCGACTGTGATGGTGGTTGCAGCCGCTGTGGGGCCACCTGTGGGGAGGGGGTTTTTTTTTCATTCCCCTGTTTTTTTCTATTTCTTCGTTTGTCACAAGCACCTCGCTGCTGAAGCCGGCTGATGCTGCTGCTCATTGCTGCTGCTGCTGCTGCTACGAGCAGCCACTACTGTTGTTGCGAGCTGCCACTGCGTTGCTGCGAACTGCTGATGCTGGCTGCTATTGCTGCTTGCGGCTGCGGGCTGCTACTGCTGCGAGCTGCTGCTGTTGCCGGCTGCTGTTGCTGCGCTTAGGTGCTGCTGGCTACTGCTGCCACTGCTCGCTGCTACTGCAAGCTACTTCTGTTGCTGTTGGCTGCTACTGCTGCTAGCTGCTGCTGCTAGTCACTGCACCTCGATGACGTCGCCACATGCGTTGTCGCCAGCAGGTGCCTGACGTGGCTTGACGCTCACCTCCTTGTGTCACGCGTGGGGGTCAGTGCTGCCGAAAAAAATCGGGCAGCATTTCCCCTGGCCCAATGGCCGTGGGAAATTGTACGACGCCGCCACCAGGCGGGGCAATGCTGCCGGAAAAAATCCCGTAGCATTTCCCCTACACTGTCGCGTATGGGAGTCTGTCAGCATAGTCAGGCACCTGTACGCCAGTCGTCTGCTGGTGCTGTTATGCTCTGGTTCTGATACCAAGCTGGAAACTGTGCTAGAGCGCAGGTTAGGGCAGTAGCATTGTTGATGCAGCATGCGGGCTTCCACAATTGTTGCTTAGTCTGTAGTCCCGTCATTCTGCCGCTCTAGAGTTGAAGTCTGACTGCTGTAGATTTGTTACTTGGAAATATGCACGCTAGTGTTAGCGTCCAAAAGCGGCTGAAAACTGGAAGTGACTGATTAGGAATGAAAAACGAGCAACAATGGGAGACCCCTCCAAGTTCTAGCTCCCCCCCAGCTCCGTAGATCCTGTTATTCAGGTAACCCGCCAATCAGAAAAATAGACCTATTTTCTGACAGGCAGGGTTTTCTTGGTGAGCCCTGCCAGACGGCCGATAGCCCAAAACCCGGGCGTCGTCCATTTTGCCTGAAAACTAGACCACTCCATAATACGCACGTTGAGAACGCAGTCATGCGGTCAGAATCAGCTAGAAAAATAGTAGTGCGGAGTTACGGCTACCTAAACCCAAGCAGCGTCTACGCTAACCCCCGGTACCACCAGTGCCAGAAAATCATGAAACTTGGACCCTAGGCATGACACAGAACTGCGAATGCAACAGCGTAGTCAAACATGGTTCTAGACATGGACAGACAGCATATGCGGCGACAGTGCCTGTCGGCGACACGACTGCCGAGGAGGTCTGCCGATGGAGCTGAGCACAAAGGAGGGAGGAGGCTCCAGCAAACTACGTGTAGGCCTCAACGTGCGTCAGCTCCACCGGGCGACACTCCATCAACGTCGCGTCTCGCCGTCAGTCATCTACACGCCGATGTACACAAGCCGGGAGGACACAATAGAGTACAAGTGAGAGATGTGAGATAAAAACCAAAAGCAGCAGCGTTGTTGATGCAGCATGCGGGCTTCCATGCTCGTTGCTTAGTTTGATGTCCCCATAGTTTGCCGCTTTACAGTCCAAGTCTGAGTGCTCTGGGTTTGTTACTCAGAAATGTGCGCATCAGTGTTAAGGCGAGAAAGCAGCTGAAAACCGGAAGTAACTGATTAGGAATGAAGAACGAGACACAATGGGAGACCCCTTCAAGAACTAGCCTCCCCGAGCTCTGTAGAGCTTGGTACTCAGTTCACCAGCCAATCAGAAACTGGACCATACCATAACATCGACGATAAGCCCTGCCAGGCGGGCGACAGCCAAAAACCCGGGCGTCATCCGTTTTGCCTGAAAACTGGACCATTCCATGATACCAATGCTGCAAAAGCAGTGATGTGGTCAGAATCAGCTAGACAGTGAGGAGTCATGACTATCCAAACCCAGGCAGCGCCGACACTAGTCCCGGGTGACAACCGTGCCACGCTAGCATGAGATTTGGATCCTAAGAAGAGAAGGACGTTGCACACATAATGGTATAGTTAGATCTAGCACTGGACGCATGAATACAGCATCCGCGGTGGCAGTGACCGCCAACGACCCGATCGCCGAGGAGGTCTGCCGATGGAGCTAAGCACCTCTCCAGAGGGAGGAGGCTCCAACAAACTACGTGTAGTCCTCAGCGTGCGTCGGCTCCACCGGAGGACACTCAAGCAGCGTCGAGTCTCATCGTCACTCATCTACACTCCAATGTACACAAGCCAGGAGGACACAATAGAGCACAATAAGAGATTTGAGAAAAAACAAACACTGACATCAGCAAACCCCTGCAGACGTGAGCACTTGCCTTGGTCAAATTTTGGAGTCAGAAAGTCAAAGCTTGCCAGTAATTCAACTCCTCGAGAAACGCTAACAATTCTGTAATCCAAACGGTTTGAATTCCCGGTCCATAATTAGCGCTAACATGGCTCCGACCGGTGATAAGGGCCAATGACCACCAGATACCTCTTCCTCCTCCTCAGGGGTCATGAGCCCACGCTTGCAGGCCATTGCGGACCTGCGGAGTCAGCACGATGAGATTCAACGTTAGTACCAACATCAGGCTTACGCCATCCGTGCGCTCACTGATCTTATTCGTGGTCAGTCCACGGCTCCACAACAGACATCCGGGGCAATCGGCGGTGCCATACCTTCTGCATAGCAGTTAGCATCTACAACAAGGAGAGCAGCAGGACAGGTGTTGTATTTTGTGACGTTCTTGTTGACCTGTACAGTTTACTGTGACCACTCGGCCGTGTCCATGCCCGTGTGGATCCTCAATGCTGACCAAGGTGGTACCGGTGCATGGTCTGGGGGTGGACTACCAGCTTGGAGCTGACCGAATACCACCCCAGAGGTCCGGACACTGTCTGGAACCTCCTACATTCTTCCTCCAGCATGCAAGAGCTTATCGGTGGACTCGACATGGGCCCGGTTTTCTAGTTACGGCCAAAACAATGGTTTTGGGCCGGTTTTAGGACAGACCTTGTGCTGCCGCGTGCGACACCCGCCGTGCACCGCGGCAGAGACTTATGCCATGGACCTCTCATTTGTCATTCTCTCTCTGCAAAATCCAATTGAAGTATTCTCACACTTTGCCTTGTGTCTTCTAGCTAGACACTTGCCGTTGCGTGTTCGACTTGTGAATATCGTCACCGTCAGACCAGGCACTGATGCCTAGTCCGTAACTATGTTGCTAGGAAGCTTCCACGCATCTTCTCATGGCATTAGAGTAGTGAGACAGCTCTCGTTGAGCAGCGCAACAGAGACGCAGCAGTGTAGCAGCAGTGAGCGTCACCGCTACAGCCAATCCACTCAGACCTGTCCACGTCACCCGACAACCGGCAACGTCACCCACCTTTAGCACGGTAGAGTGCTGCAACAGCAGCCGCTAGGAGCAGTAGGCGACAGCTATAGTATGCGGCAGCCGCTAGCAAGTGCTAGCATTAGCGCTAGCAGCAGAGGCAGCAGGCCACAGCCACAACAGGCGGCGGCGGGCAGCAATAGCAACAGCGTGCAACAGCAGCATCGCGCATCAGGGGTAGCGCAAAGAAGCGCTGCGCAACAGGAGCAGGCAATAGCCACAGCAGGCAGTGGCCGGAAGCGGCAGCAGTAGTAAGCGGCAACGTAGCAATAGCAAGTAGAACTAGCGGCACGCAACAGAAGTAGCGGTGCGTAGTAGCAGCACCGACGTGCAGCGGCAGTAGCGTGCAGTAGCGGCAGCGCATAGCAGCAACAGCGTGTAGCACCGCCACAGTACAGGAGCAGCGTGCTGCTTTTGCCACAACTGCACAAGCAGCTGCGCGGTTACTGTTCTAGGCGTAGGCGTAGCAACAACAGCAGCAGCAGCCGAGCGGAAGCTGCTACGGAGCTTTCATGCTGCTGCCGCGGAGCAGCCGTCCAACAGCCGCGAGGATTGTCAACCAAAAAAGAAGGTGCTGACATCAGCATTTTCCTTGCTGACATTGTCAGGTCCATCTTGACGTCAGCAAATCCTTCTTGACGTCAGCACTTGCCTTAGTCAAGATTTTGGGGCAGAATCTCAAAAATTGCTTGTGTATCAACTCCTCGAGAACCTCTGACGGTTCTGAATCCTGTCCAGTTTGGCGTCCTGGCCCATAACAACCGCTGACATGGCTCCGACCGGTGACAAGGGCAAAGGACCGTCAGACCCCTCTTCCTCCTCCTTAGGTGTCATGAGCCCATGCTTGCAGGCCATTGCGGATCTGCAGAGTCAATAGGATGAGATGCGTTGTTAGCATCAGGAGCAGACGGACACCATCCGTACGCTCACTGATCTTCTTCGTGGTCAGTCTACGACTCCACAGCAGACATTTGGAGGAGTCAGTGGTGCCATATCTTCTGCACAGCAGTAAGCATCTACACCGAGAAGAGCAGCAAGACAGGGTCCACCACTTCTCGATCCTTTGGATGAGGACCCTGAGATGCCAGGTATGGAGGATGACACCCACGAAAGGGAGGTCCGCGTGCTTCACGATCATCTCCGTTAGCTTCACACGCATTCCGGTTCCCTGTTTTTGGAGATCTGTCCCTTGCATGATCCCTTCCTCGGTAACTGTCCTCGTCCCGATGTCTTCCCCATCCCTTCACCTTTCTAGCCTTTGATTACTCTCCCCACGGAGCAACAACCCAAGGACTTCGAGACACCGCCCCCACGCTATGTCAGCCAGGACGGCTTTGACAACGAGGAGACTCTCTTCTAGGTCTGGGCCACTTCAGATGGGGTATGGCCCTACTATCACAGTTCATACCAGGTTACGGACCGCGCTCAGGTGCTGATAGCAACTTGGGCGATGCGCGGACTCCTTTACGCCATGCCGTGCGAGATTGTCGTGGATTTTTGCCCTTTCCTTGGAGAGGCCGGCATAGGCGCGGGTGCTGATCCATGTCAGGGCTGGGACCTGGCACTGTACCTTCTTGCTACAGAGACGCATGCCACCCATGCGGCTCACATTCGGGCCTTTCACTCGCTTTGTGAGGGACCTACCAAGCCCGTAACCAATAACTAGCGGCGTGCCATGCGCATCTATACGCGCCTTGGAACTTAAAGAGGTACATAGCTCTGGGCGCTTCGCATGCTCATGATTGGAATTCATCTTGAACACGCAGAAATCTTCTTGGGATACAGAGATGGCATGCTTGATCCCTTCTCCACCTCTCTCTAGCTTCTTCCTTGGGTGCATCAGCTATTCCTCTAGGTGGCTTCCGCCCACGAGGTAGCCGTGGCCCATCAGGAGAGTCCCCTTGCTGTAGCGGTCATCGCATCCCCACTGACGCCCCTCTCATTATTCACTTCTTCATCCTCTGGCACACCCTCCTCTTCCCCCTCGACCCCGGCTACCCCGACTCACATGCAGGGTATGGCAGCCGCGGCATAGGGGAAGAAGGGCAAGAAGAAGCGTGGTTTGAGCCAGCGGTAGTCGTAGTAGCAGCAGACATCGGGCGGTAGCAATGGACTTACTGTCCATTGTTAGAAGTGTGGAGGCGCTCATCACTACACTAAGTGCCAACAGCCGCTCGATTGGATGCGGATCACTCGCGTTCTCCATGCTGCACACAGGTAGTAGGGTGCGTCGAGCAACAGTTCCTGCTTCCCCACTGGCGAGCCGTGGTGACTTGCACCGGCATGACTGCAACATCACTGAGCTCCGTCACCTTCAGGCACTTCGCTTTCAGGGAGGTGCGAGTGTGTTGTAAGAGCCGGGTAGTTCACAGACTGGTTGTTTGTATGTTCTCGTAGCTTGTGATGACTTGTGTGGGGGGCTACAGCTGGCATGGGATGATGATGCCCCTGATAGTACCGATTGGATTTATGAATCTCACCTCTATGCCCTTTGTCATTCCTCCTCACCTATTGCTTAGCGCCCATCTGAGGCCGAGAGTTCCGTTGCCTGTTATACAATGACGTCCTCTGATTGTAACCTCGGTGGCACTTGGATCATTGATTCTGGTGCCACTCATCACATGACCTGTCATCGTAATGACTTTGTTGTCCTCGTACCTGTTGCATCTCTTCGTTCCATTTGCACTGGCTCTGGTCAGTCCTTGCTGGTCCATGGTGTTGGGGTTGTGTACTTTGATGGTTCGTCAGGCCCCCCGTATCTTTCCGAGGTGCTTTTTGTGCCTGACCTTGAGCTCAGCTGGCTTTCTATGCTTACCTTCACACTGATTGGAATCTCTGTGTAGCACACTGCAGACTCTATGATTGTTACAGCTGTTGATACTCACACTCTTGTTCTTTGTGCTTCTGTCATGGATGATGTATATCGTGTTTCTTGGATTTCTTCTTCCTCTTGCTCCCCCTCTCCTCATGCTTGTGTGTTTGTCACCCGTGTTTTGTCTGCTGAGTTCCATCGACTGCTACATCGTCGCCTGTGTCATGTCGGCTCTGACAATGTGTCAAAGCTCATTCGGACACAACCTGCACTCGGTCTTGACGCGGCTTCTTTTTGAGAAGCCTCCAAAGACCGATTTTGCGCAGGGTAAGATGCATCGTTGCACCTATCCTTACTCTCATTCTCGAGCACTTTGCCCCCTCGAGTTAGTCCATTAGGACCTTCTCGGTCCTCTCCCTGATGAGTTTGTCAGATTGGGGCCACTACGTCATGATCCTAACTGATGACTTCACCCGGATGCGGTGGGTCTACAGCCTGTGCCAAAAGAGTGACGCCGCTCTCGCAGTTCGTCTTTGGCGAGTGATGGCTAAGCGTCAGTCCCGCCACACGCTGCATACTTTCCGTTCCGTTCGCGGCCGCGAGTTTCTTGGCAAGATGGATAGTTTCTTCGCAAAGCACGGGGTTTTTCACCAAGTCTCCGCTCCTGATACTCCTCAGTATAATGATGTCTCTGAGCGCTCGAACCGCACCATGGAGAATCTGGTTTGTGCTGTATGGTCTGAGTGCGATCTCTCGGAGTCCTTCGCCTTTGAAGGATTCGCCTACATGACGTGGGTCTGGAACCACCTCCTAGACGGTCCCCTTCTGGACCACGTTACACCGTACGAGCTTTGGTTTGGCCATCGTGCCGATCTGCACCTCTCTTGTGTCTAGGGATCCGTGGCTTCTGTGTGGTACACCAAGGACCTGCAGGGGTCCAAGGTCTCCCCGCGGGGTCTCTTGTGTGCCTTTGTGGGCATCTCCCCGCGGTCGAAGGCCTAGGGGTTTTTGGACCCCGCCCATCGCTGCATCGTTGAGTCCTGAGACGCGCTCTTCCTTGAGTCTCTCACCTACCGTGATCTGACCTCGATCATGTTGCTATCTATCACGTACGTTCCTACGGGTGAGGCCTCTTGGCGGATGGGGGAGTCTGGGCCCACGAGCACCTCTCGTCCAGCTGATGTGTCTGTTTGAGCCCCCTCCACTTCTTGGTCTCTGGCTCTTGATGAATCAGCGATCATCGTTGTTGGCCCGGAGATCTCTCCAACACTGTACGCTTGACGAGCTCTTGAATGAGGTATGCATTTTTCTTCTCAAATAATTATATCTTGGCTTGTATATAAAACATTCACTTTCTGCAATGTTGTGGCTGTTGTTGCTTTGCCTTGTGCGTCAAACGTCACGAGAAATGAATACGTACCGGATGAAGTCATCTTTATGTCTGGTGCAACTTCTTTGTCAATGGGTCCTCCAGTTACCGCCTTATCACTGTATTTTATGGTTGGCCTTGGGCACGGATCCACCAAAGAGACGACATGTGTGTTGGTCTACGCTGACCAGGAGAGGTTGCCACGTAGATGATTGCGCCCTTGAGCCAAGGGTGGCTCTGATACCAAGTGTAAACCGGACGAAGTGTGCTAGTCTCAACCAAAGGGTAAAATCACAAACTGGTGGCAACGGCGACCAAGGGGAGGCTGGTGCACACCTCCCAGGGTATGCAAAAGTGTAGGATCATCTTCAGGAATCATAAGAACACGTGTGGCACAGTGGGAGTAAACTATACTTCTTCTTTCAAGTTTCAACATACAAGAGTATATGTACATGATGATACATCCTAGGTGACCCAAGGTCGCTGAGCCATGTAGGGCTCCATACAGGCTAGGGATGAGAGCTATTTTCTCAGCATGTAGCTCATTTTGCCAACATTCCAGTGCACCAAGAATTGCATCATTCCGTGGAGGAACGGCCGAGATATGGCTGTTTCCATGAACCACGGCAATCTGCCGCTGCCGGCACCACTTGCGATGGTGACGGCCACCCAAAGCGCCCTTTCTGGCAAGAAAACATCAGGGCGCCACTCGGAAGCGCACTTAACCCTCAATGATTTTTTATTCATTGACTAACCAGGCCCCAAGGCGCGCTTTGGCCTCGTTGGGTCGTCCTAGGGTCGAGCCTTGGTCCTTGGGGATGAATTTGTGTCACCTTTTTTCCTTTTGGACGGTCCAACGTTTGGCCAGGCATAACTTCCTCAATCCTTGATGGATCGACCCCATTCTTGAGTCAATCTCAGGCATTTTTTCCTGTGCATTCCAAGTCCATATTCAGATTGCACATTTAAGGAAGCTTCAAGCTGAGGTTATTGCCATTGCCATTGTCCGGCTTACACTACATGTGCCGAAGCGTGCACTCTCGACAGAGTTCACGTCGGACATCGGAGGAAAATCCTCCAGACGAATTGCTTGTCTAATCAATGTTTTTTTCTGAATGGGAGAGACCCTTGGGAAGCCATCCGGTCAATGCTTCACTGGAGCAATCGCAGTCAGAAGGATCACAACAAGGCGATGAGGCACCACCAAAACTGTCTCGCCGCAGCTGAGGACTACAGAGAACGTAGAAATGTTTTGACGCAGGCACCAGGTGATGGATTTGCATGACGCATTGAATGCTGGCTGCATCAATGGAACTGACGTCTGTGCAAGAGGTGCTCGCGTTGCCCAAGGGGGATCATTAGGACGCTGTCATCAAGTTGGAGTAGGCATCTATTATTGAAAATGACACATGGGAGCTCGTTGAGAGGCTAAAAGATGCGAAGGTCATCAGCTCAAAGTGGGTCCTAAGGACCAAGTTCACCAAAAAAGTTATGGTGGTCAAGTACAAGGTGCGGCTTGTGAAAAAGGAGTACGCACAATGTAAGGGTGAGTACTATGATGAGATTTTTGTCCCTGTCGCCAAGCTCACAAGCATATGGGTGATCCTTGGTGTGGCAACAGCGAAGGAATGGAGCTCTACCAAATGGACGTGAAGACACCCTTCCTCAATGACATCATGAAAAAAAATCTACATGGAGGAGCCAGAGGGGGTGGAGGTGCTAGAGGCAAGGTGTGCAAGTTGCGGAAGTCCTTGTACGTGCTATAACGGCTTTCCTTAATTCAGTACCAATAGATAAACAACTTCATAGCACAACTTGGGTTCAAGAACTGTGAGGCACATCATAGCGTGTACGTGCAAAAGAATAAGAAGCTCCATCAAATTGTTGAACTCCACGTGGACGATCTGATTTTGTGCTCCTCTAACCTGTCGAGCATGCAGCAACTGAAAGAGCAGCTGGACAGCAAGTTCCAGATGTTGGACATGGGGGAGCTGGAGTTCTGCCTCAAAGTGAGCATCACGTGTAATCGGAGGGCCCGCATGCTTGACCTGGGATAGGCCAAATACATGGCTGAGGTGCAAAGGTTGTACAACATGGAGGACTACAACCCAGTCGGCAGTCCTGTTTGTTGATAGTTTTTGCCCCTTGTTCAGTGTTTTAGGGTGGATCAGGAATGCTCTGCCCCTTGCGGAGGTATAACCCCTGGATAAGGCTGCACACCGGTACGGAACCGCGATTCTGAGAATGGAACCGGAACCGCGGTTCCGGTTCCGGAACCGCGGTTCCTCAAAACCGCGGTTCCAGTCACGATTCCACAGAAGTTCCTCTCGAACATGAATCATTATTGGCTACCACTACCATGTTTTTTTCCAAAAAGACAAGGATAAAGAAATTCCACACTCCTGAATTAGCTGTAGTAGTTGTAGTTGTAGGGATGGTAGGGACAGGGGAACCAGGGAATCATTCACCCATCCTCAAGTTTGATAGAGAGGGGTTTGCGCTTTGGAAGTGGAAGTTTGACATCATCATGGATGAAAGAGATCTGCTAGGATACGTTGGCGGAACTATCCCAGAACCAAAGGAGGAGGGTTCTGACCTTGTGGCATGGGTCAAGCTCAACAAGAAGGCTCTCACCATTCTTGTGTCCTCCATACAACCCTCAATCCTTTCACACATAAGCCGTTGTACAGTGACAGCCGTGGTATACGCCAAACTTGGCAAGGTGTTTCAGTCCTCCTCACATGCCAACTGTCTCTTCATTCTACAAAACCTTATTCCCATGAGGCTTGGTGAAGGGGAGGATGTCTCCACCTTTATGCAGACGTTTGAGACGCTCTTGCAACAAGCCACCGGCATGGGATAGGACCTGAAATCCGATATGCAGGCCATGGTTTTTCTGATGACGCTACCGGAAAGGTAGGGCCCGATGATAACGGTGATTGGATGGTGGACAAAAGATCTAGTTTCCTACACAACCGCCTCCGAGTATGTGCGGAATAAAGTAATGTGTCGTAGCAGTTGTGAAGCAAACTGGGCTGCCTTTGCCTCACGGAGCAGCGGCACTTTCCGAAATGCCTCCTCCTCTGGGTACAAGGGAAACAACAGCACTAGCACTAGTGGAAGAGGTACAAAGTACGCAGGAAACTGCCATAACTGTGGCAAGGCTGGACACTGCGCTCGAGAGTGTTGTGCACCCAAGAGAGGGAGGATACGGGGGTAGATGGCGAGGTGGAAATGGTGGGAAGGATCCCACAAGCTTGATGGCTGAGTGTGCCTCCAACAAAGGGAGGGCGATATAAAGGCCAGGAGCCTATGGCCTTGATTTGGGCACAAACGAGCACACCACTCATGAAAGAGAGAATTCATCTCTCTTGCTCCATGCAACAAGAACTTTAGAGTCGCCAACGGTAAGGTTGAGGCAATTGAGGGGATTGGTGACAAGCTGGTCACAATGGGTGTCAACGGTGGAGACTCCGACCTTGAGCTAGAGGGGGTGGCCTACTTGCCCTCCTTCACAGCCAATCTGCTCTCCGTCTCTATGATAACTGACCATGGCATGACAGTGGTCTTTCCAGAGAGGGAAGCGGTGATAGTCCCTATCAGGGACATCAACATCTCCTACTCTGCCAAGAAGGTTGTCGTATAGATTCCTCGCGTTGATGGACTCTACGTCTTTCAAACCAAAACGACAACTTCAATGGCTAAGTCTTTGGTTAGGAGTGATGACAAGGAGAGCAACGATGCAGACTCAGATGAGGAAGGACATGTTGGAACAGCGGAAGCACAGACATAAGATGATTCGGCAAAAAAACCGCAAGCAAATGCAACCACCGGGGCTGTTCATTCTAGCTTGTGCACATCCTCTGAGAACCTGTGGCACAGGCGCTTTGGGCACGTGGCTCATCGCACATTGGAGCTCATGGGAAAGCAGGAGCTAGTGCATGGGATGGAGCTAGGTGATGAGGCGGAGGGAGCCGGGATCATGTTTGAGCCATGCCTTCAAGGCAAGACAAAAAGGAAACCCTTCAAGCGGAATGGTACGCGTGCTCTCGCACCTCTTGATCTCATCCACTTTGACGTTTGTGGTCCCTTTCGCATACCATCAAATGGATGCAGCAGATGTTTCCTCACATGCATCGACTATGGGACCAAGGAGCCAAGGAGGTCATCAGCAGCAAAGACATGGATTTCCACAAAATGTCTTCGAGTAAGGGAGAGCTTCTTGAACTTGAGAATACTCCAAAATAGGGAGAGTGGCTCACTCTCCTTGAGGTGGGAAACGAAGCACCAGCACAATGGCATGGGATGGGTGTTGCAACAAGGAGAGGAGCTCATGAAGATGACTTGGAGGAATCAGACTCTGATTCAGACGTATCCGATCCTCTGGAACATGAAGAGGATGCCTCTCCCGACATCAAGAACGAACCAGACTTCCAGCCTCCACATCAACAGCACCAGCCACCAGGTTCAAGGAGCAGTTCACACTTCAAAGTACATCGACAACATTACGACGTATATAGGGGTGAATGGACAGGCTTCAACTATTCATTCTTGGTTGAAGAGGAGCCAACATCTGTCGCAGAGGCACTCACTCGGCCTGACGAAGCAATTTGCTGTGAACTCAGCTCCATCGCGGAGAATGGGACATGGGTGTTGGTGGACAGACCTGCCAGGGCTCACGTTGTGGGGTCCAAGTGGCTCCTGAAAGTTAAAAAAGAAACAGGATGGCAAGATAAACAAGTACAAGGCACGGGTGGTAGCAAAGGGGTTTTCCCAAAGGCCTGGCGCAGAGTACGATGAGACCTTTGCTCCCGTTTTGACGTTCGCTTCCATCCGGTTGACGCTCGCCATTGCGGCTGCCAAGAACATGGAGGTCTACCAGATGGATGTCATGACAGCCTTCCTCTACGACAAACTTGACAAGGAGGTACTGATGGAGGTTCCGGAGGGGGTTGATGCTCTCGAGGGCAAGGTATGCAAATTGGTGAAGGCACTCTACGCGCTAAAACAAGCGCCAAGACTTTGGTACCAGGAGATGGACACGTTCATGGCCAAGGAGTCCATGTTAGAATGACCCTAGCCTGTACGTGCATAAGAGCAACTAAGGGACTATGTTGGTCGCCGTGTACGTTGATGACCTGATTCTATACTCTTCTTAAATGCACCTGCTAGACGATCTCAAGGGGTAGCTGAGTAGCAGATACGAGATGAAGGACATGGGTTCTCTTGACTTCTATCTTGACATTGCCATCAAGCGTCACAGAGCAGCAAGTACAATCAGCCTGAACCAGAAAAAGCACATCGACTCCATCCTCAAACGATACAACATGGCAGATTACAAGCCTGCCACCACACCCATGAGCTCAAAGTGCAAACTTTCCACCTCCATATCCCCATCCAATGAAGCGGAGAAAACTGACATGCTAGGCATCCCATATCAGTCTGCAGTGCGCAGTCTGATGTATGCCATGCTCGCCACCTATTGAGATATAGCCCATGTTGTTAGGCAAGTGAGCCGGTTTGTGGCCAATCCCGGTCCACTTCATTGGCAGGCCGTGAAGCGCATCCTGCGCTACCTTCAGGGGACGCGGCACGTCGGGCTCCAGTTTGGAGGCATCACTGGATCTGCGTCACTCCGCCTCATGTGCTACACCGATACTGAGTGGGGAGGAACATCGATGACAGAAAATCTACCTCCGGCTTTGTGTGTATGTTGAATGGAGGTGCAGTCAGTTGGGCAAGTCGCAAGCAGGAATGTGTCTCTTTGTCAACACTTGAAGCTGAGTACATTGCCTTGCCTGAGGTATGTAAGGAGATGCATTGGCTACGAAGCTTGCTCTCTGAGATGAAGGCACCACAGGCAACGGCAACGGTCATCAAGATCGACAACTTTAGCGCAATTGACATGTCCAAGAACCTCGTCCTCTCCAGGCGCACAAAGCACATCGAGATCCGCTACCACTATGCTCGAGACTTGGTCTACAAGCAGATAGTGGAGCTTGAGTATGGCGGTACCAAGTTGAACCGGGCTGACATGCTTACAAAGCCACTCGACAAGGATATCCACCAGGCAGGTAAGCAAGGTATCGGCATGGTCAACGCAAGTGATGATGAATGATGATTAATTCTCATTCAGAATACAGTAGGTAACTTTGTGAATTCACTTACGTTAAATTTACATTAAGAATTTTCTGTAGAATGTCTAATTTAAAAAAAAAAACAGGTCATGTATTTGTTGAAAATGTTCAATGAAAGTCTTGTTGTCATGTACACAAAACTAACTGTGAACATGATTCCAACTAACAATTTCTAAGAAATGTTGTCAATGTTCTAGGCTAGTTTCCAAGAAGGATCCTCACCATATGTTGTAGTGTTGTACACACTTTATGGAGTGTGTGGATTTAGGGTGATTGGGCATAAATGGAAACTACGGCTCAACTTCTGCACAAGTAGGGTGCAAGTAGGGTGCACCTAAGGCGCAAGTAAGGCGCAACAAGGGCGCAACTAGGGCTCAACTAGGATGCAACTAGGGCACAACTAGGGCGTAACTAGGGCGCAACTAGGGCACAAGTAGGGCATACCTAGTACCCAACTAAGGCACAATGAGGATGCAAGTAGGGCATAAATAGGGAGCAACTAGGGCGTGAATTGGGCACAACGAGGGTGCAACAATGGTGCAACTAGGGTACAACTAAGGCGCAAGTAGGGTGTAAGTAGTGCTCAACTAGGTCACGACTAGGGTGCAGCCCGGGCGCAAGTAGGGTGCAAGGAGGGCGCAAGTAGGGTACAACTAGGGTGTAACTGAGGTGCAACTATGGCGCAAGGAAGTTGCAAGTAGGGCACAAAAAGAGCACAAATAGGGTGCAACTAAGACATAAGTAGGGTGCAAGTAGGGCACAAGTAAGGTGTAACTAGGGCACAACTAGGGCGCAAATAGGGTGGAAGTAGGGCGCATGTAAGGCGCAACAAGGGTGCAAGTAGTGCACAATTAGGGTTTAACTAGGGTAAAACTAGGGTGCAAGTAGGGCACAATGAGGGTTCAATTAGGGCATAACTAGTGTGCAACTAGGGCGCATGAAGGGTGCAAGTAGGATGCAACAAGGGCACAATTGAGCGCAACCAAGGCGCAACAAGGGTGTATTTAGGGCGCAATTAGGACGCAACAAGGGCACAACTAGTGCACAACTAGGGCGCAACTAGGACGCAACAAAGGTACAAACAAGGCATAAATAGGGCACAACTGAGACAAAACTAGGGCATAACTCGGGTGAAGCTAGGGCGCAAGCAGGGCACAACTAGGGTACAAGTATGGCACAAGTAGGGCGTAACTAGGGCGCAACTATGGTTCAGAATGGGCATAGCTAGTGTCTAATTGAGGCGCAACTAGGGCGCGACTAGGGCCCAACTAGGTCGCAAGTAAGTTGCAACTAGGACACAAGTAAGGCGCAACTGGGGCGTAACTAGGGCGTAAGTAGGGCACAACTAGGGCACAACTAGGGCTCAGCTAGAGCCCAGCTGAAGCGCAACTAGTATACACCAAAGGAGAAAGTAGGGGGAAACAAGGGAGCAGGCAGGGTACGACTTGTGTGCAAGTAGGGCACAACTAGGGTGCAAGTAGGGTGCAACTAGGGCACAGCTAGGATACAAGTAGGGCACAAGGAGGGCGCAAGAAAGGCACAACTAGGGCGCGACTAGGGCGCAATTAGGGTGTAAGTATAGCGTAATTAGGACGCAAGTATGGAACAACCAGGGCACAACTAGGGCACAAGTAGGGCGCAACTAGGGAACAACAAGAGTGAAACTAGGGTGCAACTAGGATACAAGTAGGGCGCAAGCATTATGTAACTAGGGCACAATGAGGGCGCAAAAAGGGCATAACTAGGGCCAACCTAGGGTCCATCTAGGGCGTAACTAGGGCGTACCTAGTGCACAACTGGGGTGCAACTTTGGCACAAGTCGGGCGCAACTAGGACACAAGTACGGCGCAACTAGGACGGAAGTAGAGCACAACTAGGACACAACTAGGGCACAAGTAGGGCACAACTAGGGAAAAACTAGGGCACACCTAGAGCCCGAAAGAGGTACAACTAGGCCGAAGCCAGGGTGCAACAAGGAAGCAAGTAGGGAACAAAAAGGGCATAAGAGGGGTGCAACTAGGGCGCAAGTAGGGCGCATCTAGGGCACAACTATGGAAAAAACTAGGGCGCAACTAGGGCGCAACAAGGGCATAGCCAGTGCCAAACTGAGGTGCAACTAGGGTAAAAGTAGGACGAAACTTGGGCACAAGTAGGACGCAACTAGGGCTCAACTAGGACGCAAGTAGGGCGCAACTATGGCCCGAGTTGGGTGCAAGTAGGGCACGACAAGGACGCAAATAGGAAGCAACTAGGGTACAACTAGGGCGCAAGAAGGGCCAACTATGGCACAACTGCGGTGCAAATAGGGAAGAACTAGGGTGCAAGTAGGGCGCAAGTAGGACGCAACTTGGGCACAACAAGGGCACTAGTAGGGAGTAACTATGGCACAACTAGGGCGCAACGAGGGCGCAACTAGGGCATAGCTAGTGTCCACCTTAGGCACAACTAAGGCGCAACTAGGGCGGAAGTAGGGTGTAACTACGGAGCAACTAGGGTGAAATTAGGGCACATCAGGGATGCAACTAAGGTGCAACTTCGGTGCAAGTAGGACGCAAGGATGGAGCAACTAGGGTGTAACTATGGCGCAGCTAGGGCATAAGTAGGTAGCAAGAAGGGTGCAACTAGGGTGCTACTATGGTGTAACTAGTGCACAACTAGGACGTAGCTAGTGCCCAACTGAGGTGGAACTAGGGCGCAACTAGGGCGCAAGTCAGGCGTAACTTCGAAGCAAGTAGGGCGCAACTAGGGTGCAAATAAGGTACATGTAGGGCGCAACAAGGGCGCAACTAGGACACAACTAGAGCGTAGCTAGTGTTCAACTGAGGCACAACCAGGGCGCAAATAGGGTGGAAGTAGGGAACAACTAGGGCGCAAGAAGGGTGCAACTAGGGTGTAACTAGGGCGCAACTAGGGCGCAACTAGGGCGCAACTAGGACCCAAGTAGGATGCAAGTAGGGCGCACCCAAGGCGCAACTAGGGCACACCTATAGCGCAAGTAGGGCGCACGTAGGACGCAAGTAGGGCGCAACTGAGCCGCAACTAGGGTGCAACTAAGGCGCAAGTATGACACATGTAGGGCGCGAGCAGGGTGCAACTAGGGCGCAAATAGGACGCGTGTTGGGTGCAAGTAGGTAACGACAAAGGCACGACCAGGGCGCAACAAGGGTACAACAAGGGCACAACTAGGATAGAAGTAGGGCAAAAGTAGGGCACAACTAGGGCTCAAGTAGGGTGCAATTAGGATGCAACTAGGGTGCAACTAGGGCATAACTAGGGTGCACCTAGAGCCAACTGAGGTGCAACTAGGATGCAACTAGGGCGCACCCAGGATGCAAGTAGGGGACAACAAGGGCGTAAGTAGGGTGCAACTAGGGAAACTACGGCAAAAAAAGGACGCAACTAGGGCGCAACAAGGGCATAGCTTGTGCCAAACTGAGGCACAGCTAGGGTGCAAGTAGGGCCGAACTTGGACACAAGTAGGACAAAATTAGGGCACAACTAGGATGCAACTAGGAAGCAAACAGGATGCAAGAATGGCAGAAGTAGGACGCAACAAGGGTTAAACTATGGTGGAACTACGGTGCAACTATGGCACAACTAGGGCGCAAGTAGGACACAAGTAAGGCGTAACTACGGCACTACTAGGGCGCAACTAGGGCGTAACTGGGGCGTAGCTGGTGCCCACTTGAGGCACAACTCAAGCACAACTAGGGCGGAAGTAGGGCACAACTACGGCGCAACTAAGGAAGAAGTAGGACGCATCCAGGGTACAACTAAGGTGTAACTTCGGTGCAAGTAGGGTGCAAGTAGGGAGAAACTAGGGCGCAACTAGGGCGCAACTAGGGCTCAAGTAGGTAGGATGAAGGGTGCAACTAGGGTGCTACTATGGTGCAACTAGGGCACAATTTGGGCATAGCTAGTGCCCAACTGAGGCGCAACGAGGGGCGCGACTAGGACGCAAGTCAGGCGTAACTTGGACGCAAGTAGGGCGCAACTAGGGCGCAAATAGGGTGCAAGTAGGGCGCAACAAGGGTGCAACTAGGGCGCAGCTAGGGCGTAGCTAGTGTGCAACTGAGGCGTAACTAGGGCACAAATAGGGAGTAAGTTGGGCACACTTAGGGTGCAAGAAGGGCTCAACTAGGGCGCAACTAGGGCGCAACTAGGGCGCAACTAGGGTGCAAGTAGGATGCAAGTAGGGCGTACTGAGGGTGCAACTAGGGCACAACTATGGCGCAAGTAGGGCGCAACTAAGCCGCAATTAGAGTGCAACTAGGGCACAAGTAGGGCACATATAGGGCGCAAGTAGGTAACAACTAGGGCACAACTAGAGCTCAATTAAGGCACAACCAGGGAAAACTAGGACCCAACTAGGGGGCAACTAGGGCATAGCTAGTTCCCAACTGAGGCACAACTAGGTCGCAACTAGGGCGCAAATAGGACGCAAGGAGGATGCAAGCAGTGTGCAACTCGAGCGGAACTAGGGCGCAACAGGGACGTAGCAAGTGCCCAACTGAGGAGCAACTTGGGCAAAACTATGACACAACTATGGTGCAACAAGGCTGCAACTAGGGAGCAACTAGGGCGCAACTAGGAAAGAACTAGGGGGAAAACAGGGCGCAACTAGGGCGCAACTAGGGCATAGCTAGTGCCTAACTGAGGCGCAACTAGGGCGCACTTAGGGTGTAGCAAGGGCGCAAGTAGGGTGCAACTAGGGTGTAAGTAGGGTATAAGTAGGGTGCAAGTAAAGGGCACGAGGGGAAGAAACGCCCCTACAAGGGCGCAATAAAGGCCCAAGCTAGGCTCAAGTAAGACAACTAGGGCAAAAGTAGGGCACAACTAGGGCGCAACAAGGGCGTAGGTTGGGTGCAAGTAGGGCGCAAGTAGAGCACAATTAGGGCGCAACTAAGGCAAAAGTACGGCGCAAGTATGGTGAAACTAGAGTGCAACTCGGGCGCAACTAGGGCATAACTAGGGCGCAACTAGGGAGCAACTAGGGTGCAACTAGGGCATAGCAAATGTCCAAATGAGGCGCAACGAGGGTGCAACTAGGGCGCAACTAGGGTACAACTAAGGCGCAAGTAGGGCACAAGTAGGGCGCAAGCAGGGTACAACTAGGGCATTACGAGGGCACAACTAGGACGTACCTAGTGCCTAGCAGAGGTGCAACTAGGGTGCAACTAGGGCACAAGTAGGGCGCAAGTAGGGCGCAATCAGGGCGTAAGTAGGGCACAAGTAGGGTGCAACTAGGGCACAACTACAACACAATTGGGGCGTAGCTAGTGCCTGATTCAGGCACAACTAGGGCACAATTAGGGCGCAATTAGGTTGTAACTAGGACGCAAGTAGGGCACAACTAGGGAAACCGTTGGGCGAAAGTAGGGCGCATGTAGAGCATAACTAGAGTGCAACTTGGGCACAACTAGGGTGCAACTAGGGTGCAACTAGGGTGCAAGTAGGGTGCATATGGCGGAACTAGGGCACAAGTAAGACGCAACAAGGGTGTATCTAGGGCGCAACTAGGGTGCAACTAGGGCGCAACTTGGGCGCAACTTGGGCGCAACTAGGGCGCAACTAGGGCGAAGGTAGGGTGCAAGTAGGGTGCAAGTACAGTGCAACTAGGGCGTAACAAGGGCTCAACAAGGGAACAAGTACAATGCAATTAGGGTGCAAGTAGGGCGGAACTGAGGCGCAACAAGGGCGCAACTAGAGTGCAAGAAAGGCGCAAGTAGGACGAAATCAAGGTGCGACTAGGGTGCAACTAGGGCGCAAGTAGGGCACAACTAGGGTGCAACTAGGGCGTAACTAGGACGTAACAAGTGCCCAAGTAGGGCGCAACTAGGGTGTAACTAGGCTGCAACCAGGGCGCACCTAGGGCGGAACTATGGTGCAACTAGGGCAAAACTAAGGCATAGCTAGTATCCAGACTGAGGCGCAACTAGGGCCCGAAAAGGGCGCAAATAGGGTGAATTTGGGGCGCAAGTAGGACACAACTAGGGTGCAAGTAGTGCACAAGTAGGGCGCAAGCAGTGCACAAGTGGGGTGCAAGTAGGGCGCAAATACGATGCAACCAGGACACAACTAGGGTGAAGTTAGGGCGCAAGTAAGACGCAAGTAGGATGCAAGTAGGCCGCAAGTAGGCATAACTAGGATGTAACTAGATCGCAACTAGGGCACTAGTAGGGCACAAGTAGGACACAAGTAGGGTGCAACTAGGATGCAACAAGGGCGGAACTAGGACACAAGTAGAGCACAAGTGAGGATCAAGTAGAGTACAACTAGGGTGCTACTAGGACTCAGCGAGGCATATAAAGGGCACAAGTAGGGCACAACTAGGACGCAACTAGGGCGCAACAAGGGCTTACCTAGTATCCAACTGAGGTGCAACTGAGGTGCAACTAGGGCGCAACTAGGGCACATGTAGAACACAAGT
This sequence comes from Penium margaritaceum, assembly GCA_023375785.1. NCBI lineage: Eukaryota > Viridiplantae > Streptophyta > Zygnematophyceae > Desmidiales > Peniaceae > Penium > Penium margaritaceum. The sequence continues at coordinate 24,028 of SZWC01002277.1, forward strand.
AGGGTGCAACGAGGCCGCACCAAGAGCGCAACTAGGGCACAACTATGCCATACCTAGTGCCCTAGTGAGGTGTAACTAGGGTACAACTAGGGCACAACTTTGGCATAGCTAGTGCCCAACTGAGGCGCTACTAGGGTGCAACAAGGGCGCAACTAGGGAGTAACGAAGGTGCAAGTAGGGCGCAACAAGGGCACAAGTAGGCTGCAAGTAAGGTGCAAGTAGAACGCGAGTAGGGCGCAACTAGGGCGCAACTAGGGTGCAACTAGGGTGCAACTAGGGCGAAGCTAAAGTCCAACTCAGGCACAACTACGCACTTCTAGGGTGCAACTAGGGCACAAGTAGGGCGGAACGAGGATGCAAGTAGGACGCAATTAGGCTGCGACTAGGGCAAAACTAGAATACATCTGTGGTGCAACAACGGTGTAGCAAGTTCCCAAGAGAGGCGCAACTAGGACGCAATAAGGGCGTAAGTAAAGCGCAAATAGGGCACAAGTAGGACGTAACTATGATGCAACTAGGGTGCAAGTAGGGAACAAGTATGGTGTAAGTAGGGCACAACTAGGGTGCAACTAGGGCGCAACTAGGGCGCAACTTGGGTGCAAGTAGGGCATAAGTCAGATGCAACTAGGATGCAACTAGGGCGCACCTACGGCGCAACTAGGGCACAAATACGGCACAAGTCGAATAAACCTAGGACACAACTAGGGCTCAACTAGGGCACTAGTAGGGCGCAAGTATGGCACAACCAGGGCGCAACTAGATCGCGACTTGGGCTCAACTAGGGCGTAGCTAGTGCCCAACTGGAGCACAACTAGGGCGAAACTAAGATGCAAGCAGGGCGCAACTAAGGTGCAAGTAGGGCATAAGAAGGACGCAAGTATGACACAACTAAGCTGGAACTAGGTTACAACTAGGGTGCAATTAGGGCGTAACTAGTGTCCAACTGAGGCACAACTACGACGCAAGTAGGGTGCAAGTAGGGCACAATTAGGGCGCAAGTAGGGCACAACTAGGGCGCAACAAGGGTGCAATAAGGGCGCAAATAGGGCGCAAGTAGGGCGCAACTAGGGCGCAACTAGGGTGAAACTAGGGCGCAAGTAGGGAGCAAGTAGGGTACAAGTGGGGCATAACTAGAGCACAACTAGGGTGCAAGTAGGGGGTGCATGTAGAGCGCAAGTATGACGCGACTAGGGCGTAACCAGGGCGCAACTAATGGGCAAGTAGGGTGCATGTAGGGTGCAACTCGGGTGCAAGTAGGGCACAAGTAGGATACAACTTGGGCCCATCTAGGGTGCAAGTAGGGCGCAGCCAGGGTGCAAGTAGGGCGCAACCAGGGTGCAAGTAGGGTGTAAGTAGGGCAGAACAAGGGCGCAACTATGACACAAGTAGGGCGCAGGTGGGGTGCAACTATGGCACAACTAGGGCGCTACTAAGGCGCAACAAGGGCACAAATAGGGAATAAGTAGCACGCAACTAGGGCACAACTAGGGCGCAACAAGGGCGCAAGAAAGGTGCAACTAGGATGCAACAAGGGTGCAACTAGGGCGCATGTAGCGGGAGGGCTGGTTCGGCCCTCCCTCCTCGCTGAACTGAGGGGTGGTTGCGCACCACCCCTCGCGTCAGTGAGGGCTGGCCGACGGCCAGCACTTCGATGGCCGCCGGCCAGCTCGCTCCAGGCCGGCTCGATGGCCAGCGGCAGGCCAAGTGACCGGCCGGCCACCAGCCGGCCAGCCGCCAGCTGCCGATCGTGGCCTCAGCCCAATCGGCTGCTGAGGGGCCGCTAGGGCCTCGAGGCCGAAGCCTCGTGGCCTCGTGCCCTCGCCCCCTCTCGCCCTCCTTGCAAGCGAGCGAGGGAGGAAGAAAGAGGGGAACGAGGGATGAGAGACGAGAGATGTGAGGTGGTCCGGGCGCGAAATCGATAGCGCGCCTAGCACGTGACAATTTCGTGCTAGAAGGTCAAAACATAAATCGAAGTTCGTTTGCGACAAACTTCGACATAAGATAACAAAGTTACTACTGCAAACACACGAGTTTGAGGTACAAGACCCCAGTTTGGGTCCCAAAACCAGGGATAAGGTTAAGAACGGAAATGGGCCTCCGGATACTCGAAGTCTTCGAGTCTCCCTGCTCTGGGTCGTTGATGACGATTGCCCCTCAGTCTTGTGCAGGGGGTAAACCCCTGACGCGGACTAAGAACGCCAGTCTACGAACTCCGACGACGACTGTAGAGCAGGAGCTGGAGTTTCCGACCCGTTACAGCGCAACTAGGGTGCAAACAGGGCCTAAGTAGGGTGGAACTAGGGCGCAACTACAATGAAACTAGGGTGTTAACTAGGGCGCAAGTACAGTATGAGTAGGGCAAACTAGGGCGCAACTAGGGCTCAACTATGCAAGTAGGGCGCAACCAGGGTGCAACTAGGGCGTAACTAGGGTGTAGCTAGTGTCCAACTTAGGCGCAACTAGGGTGCAACAAGAGCATAAGCAAGGCACAACTAGGGTACAAGTATGATACAACTAGGGTTCAAGAAGGGCGCGACTAGGATGCAACTAGGGCTCAACTACAGTGCAACTAGGGTGCAACTAAGGCATAGCTAGTGCCTAACTGAGGCGCAATTAGGGCGCAACTAGGGCACAAGTAGGGCGCAACTAGGGTGCAAATAGGGCACAACTAGGGCGCAACAAGTGTACAAGTAGGGTGCAACTAGGATGCCTATAGGGCGTAAGTAGGGAACAACTAGGGCACAAGTAGGGCACAACTCGGGCGAAAGTAGGACACAAGTAGGGCGCACGTAGGGTGCAACTTTGGCACAACTCGGGTGCAACTACAGCGCAAGTAGGGTGTAATTAGGGCACAACTAGGGTGCAACTAGGGTGCAACTAGTGCGCAACAAGGGTGCAAGTAGGGTGAAAGTAGGGCGCAAGTAGGGCATAACCAGGTCGCAACCAGGGCACAACTAGGGCGTAACTAGGGCGCGTGTAGGGCGCAACATCAGTACAAGTAGCACACAACTAGGGTGCAACTAGGGCGCAGCTTCGGCACAAATAGGGCGCAAGTAAATTTCAAGTAGGGCACAAGTAGGGCGCAACTAGGGCACAACTAGGGCACAAGTAGGGCGCAAGTAGGGCGCAACAAGGGCATAACTTCCGCGTACGTAGGGCACAAGTAGGGCGCAATAAGGGCGTATCTAGGGCGCAACTAGGGCGCAACTAGGGCGAAACTAAGGTGCAAGTAGGGCACAAGTAGGACGCAACTAGGGCGCAACTAGGGTACAACTAGGGCGCAACTAGGGCACAACTAGGGCACAACTAGAGCGCAACTAAGGCGTATCTAGGGCATACGTCGTGCCCAATTGAGACACAACTAGGGTACAACTAGCACGAAACCAGGGCGCAGTAGGGTGCAACTAGGGCACAAGTAGGGCAAAACTAGGGCGCAAGTAGGGCGCAACTAGGGCGCAAGTTGTTAATCTTCCATTGTACATATTTCTCCTCCTATGATGGTCGTCAGTGCACAATGCATGCTGGTACAGCGAGTGGAGGCGACGCACCATGAAGGCACGCAATCCCAATCCTTCCTCGCTGGCAAGTTAGCTCGCAGGTGAGCCTCACTCGCTGGCGTGACGGGTGAAGGCGACTAGCGACCTCACCCCTAGGACTAGGCTAACTTGCGACTCAAGGGCTTGTACTTTTTTTTTGCCACCGCAAATTTTTGGACCTAGCGTGGCCTAGGGTCCACCGTTTGAAGAAATGTTTGTTGCTTTGGCTTCCTTGCAAGCACCTCACAAGTAGAGCACAACTAGGGTACAAGTAGGGCACAACTGGGGCGCAACTAAGGTGCAAGTGGGTCACAAGTAGGAATCAACTGGAATGCAACTAGGGCGCAACTAGGTTGCAAATAGACCACAAGTAGGGCGCAAGAAATGCACAACTAGGGGCAACTAGGGCGCAACTAGGATGCAAGTGGAACGTTAGTAGGGTGCAATTAGGGCACAACTAGGGCAAAACTGGGGCGCAACTAGGGTACAAGTCGGGGACAACTAGGGCACAACCAGGGTGTAACTAGGGCGCAACTAGGGCGAACGTAGGACAAAAGTAGTATGTAGTCAGAGTAGAACGAAGGGGCAAATATGGTGCAACTAGGACAAAACTAAGGTGCAGCCAGGGCACAACTAGTGCATAGCTAGTGCCCAACTGAGACGCAATTAGGATGCAACTAGGGTGCAACTAGGGCGCAACTATAGTGCAAGTAGGGTGCAACTAGGGTGCAAGTAGGGCAAAATTAGGGTGCAACTAGGGCGCACCTAGGGTGCATCTAGGGCGTAACAAGGGTGTGGCTAGTGCCCAACTGAGGCACAACTAGTGTAGATGTAGTGCGCAACAAGGGTGCAAGATGGGCGCAGCTAGGACGCAACAAGGGGACAACAAGGGTGTAACTAGGGCCCAAGTAGGGCGCAAGTAGGGTGCAAGTAGGATGCAAGTAGGGTACAACAAGGGCACAACTAGGATGCAACTAGGGCGCAACTAGGGCACAAGTAAGGCATAACTAGGGTGCAAGTAGGGCGTAACTAGGATGCAAGAAGGACACAAGTAGGGTGCAACTCAGGCGCAACTAGGGCTCAACTAGGGCACAAGCAAGACGCGAATAGGGCACAACTAGGACGCAACTAGGGCACAACTAGAGCGTAGCTAGTCTCCAACTTAGATGCAACTAGGTACAACTAGGGTGCAACTAGGGCGCAAGTAGGGCGCAACTACGGCACAAGCATGGCAAAAGTAGGGCACAACTAGGACGCAACTAGAGTGTAACAAGGGCGTAGCTAGTGAACAACTGAGGCACAACTAGGGTACAAGTAGGGCGCAACTAAGTCGCAACTAGGGCACAAGTGAGGCGTAAGTAGGGCGCAAGTAGGGTGCAAGTAGGGCACAAGTAAGGCGCAACTAGGGCATAACTAGGGCACAACTAGGGCGTAGCTACAGGCCGAATCAGGTGCAACTAGGGCGCAACTAGGGCATAACTAGGGCGCAACTAGGGGACAACAAAGTGCAAGTAGGGAGCAACTAGGGCACAAGTAGGACGCAACTAGGGTGCAACTAGGGTGCAACTAGGGTGCAACTAGGGAGAAACTAGGGCATAGGTAGTGCCCAACTGAGGCGCAACTAGGGTGCAAGTAGGGCGGAAGTTGGCACAAGTAGAACACAACTGGAGCGCAACTAGGGCGCAAGTAGGGCTCAACTAGGGCCCATGTAGGGCACAAGTAGGGCACAACTAGGATACAACTAGGGTGAAAGTAGGGGACAAGTAGGGCGCAAGTAGGGCACAAGTAGGGGGTAGCTAGAGCATAACTATGGGGTAACTAGGACGCAACTAGGGCATAATTAGGGCGCAAGTAAGGCGCAAGTAGGGCATAACTAGGGGGCAACTAGGGCGCAAGTAGGGTGTAACTAGGACACAACTAGGACGCAACTACGGTGTATCTAGGGTGTAGCTAGTGCCCAACTGAGGCGCAACTAAGGCGCAGCTGGGGCGAAAGTAGGACGCAACTAGGGTGCAACTAGAGCACAAGTAGGGCGCATCAAGGATGCAACTAGGATGCAACTTCGGCACAAGTAGGGCGCAAGTAGGGTACAACTAGGTCACAACTATGGCGCAACTAGGGCGCAAGTAGGGCATAACTAGGGCGCTACTATGGTGCGACTACGTCGCAACTAGGGCGTAGCTAGTACCCAACGAAGGTGCAACTTGGGCACAACTAGGACACAAGTCAGGTGTAACTCAGATGCAAGTAGGGTGCAACTAGGGCGCAAGTAGGGTGCAAGTAGGGCGCAAAAAAGCGCGTAACTAGGGCGCAACTAGGCCGTAGCTAGTGTCCATCTGAGGCACAACTAGGATGCAACCAGGGTGCAACTAGGCCGTAGCTAGTGTCCATCCGAGGCGCAACTAGGGCGCAACTTTGGCGCAAGTAGGGCACATCTAGGGCAAAAGAAGGGCGCAACTAGGGTACAACAAGGGTGCAACAAGGGCGTAACTAGGTCGCAAGCAGGATGCAAGTAGGGCGCACCTAGGGCGCAAGTAGGGCACTTCTTTGGTGCAAGTAGGGCGCATGTAGGGCGCAAGTAGGGCACAAATGAGGCCCAAATAGGGTTCAACTAGGAAGCAAGTCGGGCATATGTAGGGCGCAAGTAGGGTGCGAATAGGGCGCAACTAGGGCGCATGTTTTGCACAAGTAGGCAACGACCAGGGCACAACTAGGGCATAACTAGGACGCAACTAGGGCACAAGTAGAGCACAACTAAGGGGCAACTAGGGCATAGCTTGTACCCAACTGAGGCCCAACTAGGGTGCAACTAGGGCTCAACTAGGGTGCAAGTAGGATACAAGTAGTGCGCAACAAGAGCGCAACTAGGGCACAACTAGGACGTAGCTAGTGCCCAACTGAGGAGCAACTAGGGTGAAACTGGGACGCAACGAGGATCCAACTAGGGTATAACTTGGGCGCAAATAGGGCGCATCTAGGGTGCAACTAGGGCGTAGCTAATGCCTAACAGAGACACAACTAGGGCGCAGCTAGGGTGCAACTAGGGCGCAAGTAGGGCGAAACTAGGGCATGAGTAGGGTGCAAGTAGGATGCAAGAAAGGCGCACGTAGGGCATAAGTAGGACGCTACTAGGGTGCAAACTGGGCACAAGTAGGGCTCCAGTAGAGGGCAACTAGAATGCAACTAGGGCACAACTAGGGCGTTAAATGTGTGCAAGAAGGGCACAAGTAGAGTACAACTAGGGCACAACTAGGGCGAAAGTAGGGCACAAGTCGGGTGCAACTAGAGCGTATTTAGGGCGCAACTAGGGTGCAACTAGGGCACAACTAGGGTGCAACTAGGGCGGAACAAGGGCATAGCTAATGTGCAACTGAGGCGCAACTAGGGCACAACTAGGGCGCAACTAGAGCACAACTAGGATGTACGTAGGGCACAACTAGGGCAATACTAGGGTTGAACTAGGGCGTAGCTAGTGCTCAACTGAGGTGCACCTAGGGCGCAACCAAGGCGCAACTAGGACGCAACTAGGGTGCAACTAGGGCGCAATCAAGGCACAAGTAGGGCGTAAGTAGGGCGTAAGTAGGGCGTACCCAGGGTGCAACTAGGGCGCAACTGGGGCATAGCTAGTGCCCAACTGAGGCGCATGTAGGGTGCAACTAGGGCGTAACTAGGGCGCAAGTAGGGCGCATCTAGGGCGCAAGTAGGGCGCAAGTAGGGAAAAACTAGAGCGCAAATAGGGCGCAACTAGGGCGCAACCAGGGCCCAAGAAGGGTGCATGGGGCGGAACTAGGGCGCAAGTAGGATCCATTTATGGCGCATCTAGGGCGCAACTAGGGCCCAACTGGGGTCCAAGCAGGGCTCAAGTAGGGTGCAACTAGGGCGTAACTAGGGCGCAACTAGTGTGCAAGTAGGACGCAAGAAGGCTGTAAGTAGGGCAAAACTAGGACACAACAAGGGCGTAACTAGGGCGTCCAAAAAGCGCAAGTAAGGCGCAACCAAGGCACAACTAAGGCACAACTCGGGTGCAACTAGGATGCAACTAGGGTGCAACTAGGACATAGCTAGTGTCCAACTGAGGAGCAGCTAGGGTGCAAGTAGGGCACAATTAGGGTGTAACTAGGGCACAAGTAGGGGAGAAGTAGGGCACAAGTAAGGCGGAACTAGGGGGCAATTAGGGTGCAACTAGAACGAACCTAAGGCGCAGCTAGTGTCCACACTGAGGCGCAACTAGGGCGCAACTAGGCCGCAACTAGGGTGCAACTAGGGCGCAAGTGCGGCACAACAAGGACGCAAGTAGTGAGCAAGTAGGGCGTATGTAGGGCGCGAGTATGGTGCAACCAGGGTAAAACTAGGATGCAATAAGGGCGCAACTAGGGCTCAAGTAGGCCGCAAGAAGGCCCCACTAGAACGCAGCTAGGGAGGAACTAGGACGCAAGTAGGGTGCAAGTAGCACACATGTAGGGTGCAACTAGGACACAACTAGGGCACAACTGGGATGCAAGTAGAGTGCAAGTAGGGTGCAAGTAGAACACAACTGGGGGGCAACTAGGACGCAACTAGGCATCTGTAGGGCGCAAGTAGAGTGCAACTAGGGTGCAACTAGGGTGTAACTAGGGAACCACTAGGGGACAACTAGGGCTAAGCTAGAGCCTAACACAGGCGCAACTCGGGTGCAACTAGGATGCAACTAGGGCGCAACTAGGGCGCAAGTTAAATGCATGTAGGGCGCAACTAGGGCAAAACTAGGGTGCAACAATGGCATAGCTAGTGTCCAACTAAGGCGCAACTAGGGCGTAACTTGGGTACTATTAGGGAGTAACTAGGGTGCAAGTAGGGCAAAACTAGGACGCAAGTAGGGTGCAAGTTGGATGCGAGTAGGACGTAACTAGGGTGTAACTAGGGCGTAAGTGGGACGTAACTATGACGCATACCGTGCAAGTAGGATGCAAGTAGGGCACAACTATTGTGTGACTAGGGTGCAACTAGAGTGCAATGAGGGCGCAACTAGGGTGCAAGTAGGACACAAGTAGGGTGCAACTAGGACGGAACTAGGATGGAACTAGGGTACAAATCGGACACAAGGAGGGCACAAGAAGGGTGCAAGTAGGGTATTATTAGGGTGTAAGAAGGGCGCAAATAGGGTGTAAGTACGGCACAACTAGGGTGCAATAAGGTTGCAACTCCGGTGCAAGTAGGGCGCAACTAGGGCGCAATTAGGGTGCAACTATGGCGCAACTAGGGCGCAACTATGGTGCAACTAGGACGTAGCTAGTGCCCAACTGAGGAGTTATGGTTAATCATGCTTGTTTAATACACTACCTGAGTAATGTATTACAAAGTGTATTGTACTTTAGAGGATGGAATGTACTGTGAAGTTGCTATGTTCATGTTGTTTTCCATGTACACAGTGTGTTGAGTGTATGTATCACTAGTTTATTCAAGTTGTCTGTGTACACAAGTGGAGTTAGCGAATGGTTTACAATGAAGGTGTACACCTGTGCTTATCAGTCGTGAACACTTGGACTATTGTGAATTCTTGTCCAACATGTGTAAAGAGTATATGTACACTCAAATTTTTGTGAACATGTAACATTGGCATTGAACTTGCTTATGTACACTGATGGATTGGTGATGATGTGACAATAACGTCTACTTTATCGAATGTGCACTACATTTCAGTGTACAATAATCCACAGTAGTCCAAGTGTACAATAATGCACAATAGTCCAAGCGTCCGTGTTGGATGCATGTTGTATTACAAGACTAGTGTACATCACAT
>SZWC01002277.1:36560-60814 GCA_023375785.1 Penium margaritaceum
GGGGGGGGTGGGGAATGTGCATATGCATTTCCTGGAAGGTTTGTTCTTGTTTTGGGTAAGCAGTAAGTGCGGGATGCGTACACTGTTATGATATTGCTTTAGTGTAGGTGTGGTGGGAGGAATGTACGTGCAATGTGTGTTGTTCTGTTTGGACCAGTGTGCACGAAATAGAGGGTCCGTACATCTTCATTTGCACATGCCAAGTAGTTTGGGTGAAGGTTCTAAGAAGGTAACATGTGTCCGGAAGGATGTGAAAGTAGTCAGGAAGCTACTTATGCATCTCCTGGAAGGTTTGTTCACATTTTGGAAACAGAGGAAGTGCATGGTGTGTCCACAGGTGTAGTAGTGTATTAGGGTATGCATTTTGGTGCGAATGTACATGGAAGGTGTCGTTTTGTCTTCGGTCCAGTGTACACAGCGTAAAGAGTGCATACAATGAAGTTTGCATCTGCCAAGTATGTTATGTGAAGCTTCCAAGAAGGCAAGATGTGTTCGAGGAAATGTCAAGTGAGTCAGGAAGGTACTTGTCTTCTTCCTGGAAACTTTCTTGAGGTTTTGGATGCGCGGTAGGAGCGTGATGTGTACACATTTGTACCAGTGTATTCGTGTGACTATGGCGGTGTGAATGTACATGGAAGGTGCTTTGTTGTGTTCGGAGCAATGTACACTAATGGAAGAGTGTGTACTTTCATGACGATTGACCATAAATGCAACTGAGGAGCAACTAGGGCGCAACTTGGGTGCAAGTAGGGCGCAACTAGGGCGCAACTAGGGCACAACTAGAGTGTAACAAGAGTTCAACTAGGGCACAACTAGGGCACAACTAGGGCACAACTAGGGCGCAACTAGGGCGTAGGTAGTGCCCGACTGAGGTGCAAGTAGGGCACAACTAGGGCGCAAGTCGAGCGCAAGTATGGTGCAAGTAGGGCCCAAGTAGGACACAAGTAGGGTGCAACTAGGATGCAACTAGGACCCACTTGTGGTGCAACTAGGGCGCAACTATGATGCAACTAACAAGAGCACAACTAAGGCGCAGTAGGGTGTAAGTAGGGTGCAACTAGGGCGCAACTAGGGTGCAACTAGTGCACAAGTAGGGTGTAAGTAGGGTGCAAGTAGGGCGCAACTACAAGGTAGCTAGGACGCAACTAGGGTGCAAGTAGGGCGCAAGTAGGGCGCAAGTAAAGCACGACTAGGGTGCAACTAGGACACAACTAGGGCGCAAGTAGGACGGAAGTAGGGTACAACTAGGGCCCTACTAGGAAGCAACAAGGGTGCAAGTAGGGCGCAACTAGGGTGCAACTAGGGTGCAACTAGGGCGCAAGTAGGGTGCAAGTAGTGCGTAACTAAAGCGCAACTAGGGCGCAAGTAGTCCGCATCTAGGGCACAAGTACAGCACAACTAGGGTGCAACAAGGGCGCATCTAGGGCATAAGTAGGGCGAAAGTATGGTGCAACCAGGGCATAACTTGGGCACAACTAGGGGACAACCAGGGCGCAACTAGGGCGCAACAAGGGCACAACTAGGGCGCAACTAGGGCGATACTAGGACACAACTAGGACGTAACTAGGACACAATTTGGGTGCAAGAAGGGCGCAAGTAGGGTGAAACTACAGTGCATTAAGGGCACAACTAAGGTGCAAGTAGGACACAAGTAGGGAGAAAGAAGGGCTCAACTAGGGCGCAACAAGGGCGCAACTAGGGCACAAATAGGGCGGAATTAGGTTGCAACCAGGGTGCAACTAAGGTGTAACTAGGGTGCAACCAGGGCGCAACTAGGGCATAACTAGGCCACAACTAGGGTGTAGCTAGTACCAAATGAAGCAGCAACTAGGGGGCAACTAGGGCATAACTAGGGCTGAACTAGAACTCATGTAAAGACATCTAGGGTGCAAGTAGGAAACAACTAGGGCGCAACTAGGGCTCAACTACGACGCAACTAGGGCGCAACTAGGGCGTAGCTAGTGCCCAAACTCAGGCACAACTAGGGCGCAACTAGGTCGGAACTAGGGTGAATCTAGGGCGCAAGTTGGGCACAACTAGGGCGCAAGTAGGGTGCAAGTAGGGCACAAGTAGGGTGTAAGTAGAGTGCAAGTAAGGTGCAACTAGGGCGCAGGTGGGAGCATTTTGGACTCAACTATTGTGCAAGCAGGGTGCAACTAGGGCGCAACTAGGATGCAACTAACTAGGGTGCATCTAGGGCGCAAGTAGGGCACAACTAGGGCACAACTAGGGTGCAACTAGGGTGCAAGTAGGGTGCAGGTAGGGCACAAGTAGGGCCCAACTAGGACGTAACTAGGGTGAAACTAGGACGGAAGTACGGTACAAGTAGGGCGCAAGTAGAGCACAACTAGGATGAAACTGAAATGCAACGAGGGCCTTTGCAGGGTGGAAGTGGGACCCAACTAGGGCGAAACTAGGGAGCAACTAGGGTGCAACTAGGGCACAACTAGGGTTTAGATAGTGCCAAATTGAGGTATAACTAGGACGCAACTAGGTCGCAACTAGGGTGTAAGTAAGGCGCAAGTAGGGCGCAACTAGAGCGGAGCTAGGGTACAACTAGGGTATAACTCAAAAGAAGCTAGTGCCCAACTAAGGCGCAACTAGGACACAACTAGGACGCAAGTAGGGCATGACTAGGGTGTAAGTAGGGCGCAACAAGGGTGGAATTAGGGTGCAAGTAGGGCACAAGTAAAGCGCAAGTAGGGCGTAACTAGAGCACAATCATGACGCAACTTGGACACACGTTGGATACAAGTGTGATGCAAGTAGGGCGCAACAAGGACGCAATTAGGGCGTAAGAAAGGCGCATAGGGCGCAAGTGAGACTTAACTACGGTGCAACTGCGGTGCAACTAGGGTGCAACTAAGGCACAAATAGGGTGCAAGTAGGGCGCAAGTAGGATGCAACTAGGGAGTAACTAGGGCGCAAATAGGACGCAACTAGGATGCAACTAGGGCGCAAGTAGGATGTAACTAGGGCGCAACTAGGCCGCAACAAGGGCGCAAGTAGGGCGCAAGTAGGACACAACTACAACGCAATTAGGGTGCAACTACGGCAAACGTAGGGTGCAACTTGGGCCCACCTAGGCCGTAGATAGTGGCAAACTGAGGAGCAACTAGGGCACAACTGACGTGCAACTAGGGCGCAACTAGGGCGCAAGTAGGGCGCAACTAGGGTGCAACTAGGGCACAACTAGGGCACAGCTAGGATGCAACTAGGGCGTAGCTATTGCCCAGCTGAGGTGCAACTAGGGCGCAATTAGGGAACAACTAGGGTGCAACTAGAGAGTAGCTCGTACCCAACTGAGGCGCAACTAGGAAGAAAGTAGGGCATAACTAGGGTGCAACTAGCGTGCAACTAGAGTGGAATTCGGGGGCAAGTACGGCGTAAGTAAAGCGCATGTAGGGCGTAACTAGAGCGCAATCACAGCGCAACTTGGACGCAAGTTCGATACAAGTGGGACGCAAGTAGAGCGCAACTAGTGCGCAACTAGGGCGCAAGAAGGGCGCATAGGGCGCAAGTATGACGCAACAACGGCGCAACTATGGCGCAACTAGGGTGCAACTAGGGCGAAACTAGGGTGCAAGTAGGGTGCAAGTAGGGTGCAACTAGGGCGTAACAAGGGCACAACCAGGGCGCAACTAGGGCGCAACTAGGTTGCAACTAGGGCGCATCTAGGGCACAACTAGGGCGCAACTAGGGTGCAACTTGGGCGCAACAAGGGCGCAACTAGTGCGCAACAGGGGTGCAAGTAGGGCGCTAGTAGGGCGCAATTAGGGTGCAAGTAGGGTGCAACTAGGGCGCAACTAGGGCGTAACTATGGTGCAACAAGGGTGCAACTTGGGCGCAACTACAGTACAACCAGGGCGCAACTAGGGTGCAACTTGGGCGCAACTAGGGTGCAGCTTGGGCGCAACTAGGGTGCAACTTGCAACTATGGTGCAACTAGGGTGCAACTTCGGCACAACTAGGGCGCAACCAGGGTGCAACTATGGCACAATTAGGGTATAACTAGGGTGCAAGCAGGGCGTAACTTGGGCGTAACTAGGCCGCAGATCGTGCCCAAATGATGAGCAATCAGGGCGTAACTAAGGTGGAACTAGGGTGCAACTAGGGTGCAAGAAGGGCACAATTAGGGGGCGACTAGGGTGCAACTAGGGTACAGCTAGGGCGCAACTAGGGCGTAGCTAGTGCGCAAAAGAGTCGTAACTAGGGCACAACTAGGGCACAACTAGGGCGCAAATACGGCCCAAGTAGGGCACAAGTAGGTCGCAACTAGGACGCAAGCAGGGTGCAACAAGGGCGCAAATAGGACGCAATGAGGATGCAACTAGGGTGCAAGTAGGTTACAACTAGGGTGCAACTAGGGCGCAACTACCAACGGCGCAACTAGGGTGCAAGTCGGACACAGGTAGGGCCTAACAAGGGCTTAACTAGGGTGCAAGTAGGGAGCAAGTAGGGCGCAAGTAGGACGCATCTAGGGCGCAACTAGGGTGCACGTAGGGCGGAAGTAGGGTGCAAATAGAGCACGACTAGGGCGCAACTAGGATGCAAATAGGGCATAAGTAGGACTTAGCAAGTGCCCAACGGAGGCGCAACTAGGGCGCAATTAGGGCGCAACTACGACGCAAGTAAGGCGCATTTAGAATACAACTATGGCACAAGTAGGGCGGAAGTATGGCGCAAGTAGGGTACAACTAGGGTGCAAGTAGGGCACAACTAGGGCACAACTAGGGCGTAGCCAGGGCGCAACTAGGGCGTAGCTTTTGCCCAACTGAGGCACAACTAGGACGCAACTAGGGCGTAATTAGGGCATAACTAGTGCGAAAGGAGGGCGCAACTAGGGGACAATTAGGGCGCAAGTAGGGCACAAGTAGTGCATTACCAAAGTGCAACTAGGGTGCAACTAGGGTACATGTATTGCACAAGGAGGATGCAAGTAGGGCGCAACTAGGGCCCAACTAGGGTGCAACTAGGGTGCAAGTAGGGCGCATAGGGCGCAACTTGGGTGCAAGTACGGCGTAACTAGGGCGCAACAAGGGCGCAACTAGGGCGCAACTAGGGCGCAACTAGGGCGCAACTAGGGCGTAGCTAGTGCCCAACTGAGGTGCAACTAGGATGCAACTAGGGCACAACTAGGGCGCAACCAGGGCGCAAGTAGGGTGCAAGTAGGGTGCAACTAGGGTGCAAGTAGGGCGCAACTAGGGTGTAACTAGGGCGTGGGTAGTGCCACACTGTGGGCAACTAGGGCAGAATTAGCAGATAACTAGGGCGCAACTATGACGCAAGAAGGACACAACTAGAGCACAAGTAGGGCGCAACTTGGACGCATGAAGGGCACAAGTATGACGCAACAGGGGCACTAGTAGGACGTAACTAGGGGTCAAATAGAGCGTACCTAGTGACCATATGAGGTGGAACTAGGGTACAACTAGAGTGCGAGTAGGGCACAACTAGGGCGTAAGTAGGGTGCAAGTAGGGCACAACTAGGTAACATCTAGGGCACAAGTGGAGCACAAGTAGGGCGCAAGTAGGGCACAAGTGGGGCACAAGTATGACGTAAGTGGGATGCAACTAGGGTGCAACTAAGGTACAAGTAGGGCGCAAGTAGGGTGTAACTATGGCACAACTAGGGCGCAACTAGGATGCCATTAGGATGTAGCTCGTTTCCATCTTAGGTGAAACCACGGCGGAACTAGAGCGCAAGCAATGTGCAACTAGGGCGCAATTGAGCCGCAACTAGGGTGCAAGTAGAAAAAAAGTAGGGTGCAACTAGGGCGCAACTAGGGAGAAACTAGTGCGCAACTAAGGCACAGCTAATGTCCAACTGAGGCAAAAATAGGGTGCAACTAGGGCACAACAAGGGTGCAAGTAGGGCGTAGCTAGTGCCCAACTCAGACGCAACTAGGTCACAACTATGACGTAACTACAACGCAAAAAGGGCACAACTAGGGCACAAGTAGGAAGCAAGTAAGGGCGCAACAAGGGCGCAACTAGGGTGCAACTAGGATGCAACTGGGTCATAGCTAGTATCCAACTGAGGTGCAACTAGGGCACAACTAGGGTGCAATTACGACACAACTAGGGTGCAAGTAGGGCATAACTAGGTGCAAGTAGGGCGCAACTAGGGCATAGCTAAGGCGCAACTAGAGTGTAACTGGGGCATAGCTAGTGCCAAACTGAGGCGCAACTAGGGCGCATCTAGGGCGCAACTAGGGCGCAACTAGGACACAAGTAGGGCTCAACTAGAGCGCAAGTAGGGCGCACCTACATTGTAAGTAGGTCGCAAGTAAGGCACAACAAGGGTGCAACTTGGACGCAACTAGGGACAACTAGGGTGTTGCTAGTGCCCAACTAAGGTGGAACTAGGGTGCAACTAGGGCGCAACTAGGGCGCAACTAGGGCGTAAGTAGGATGCAAATACGATGCAACTAAGGTACAACAAGCATGCAACTAGGGTCCAAGTGGGGCACAAGTAGGGCACAAGTTGGACGCAACTAGGATGAAACTAGGGTGCAAGTAAGGCACAAGTAGGGCGCAAGTAGGGTGCAACTAGGGTGCAACTAGGGCGCAACTAGGGCGCATGAAGGGCACCAGTAGGGCACAAGAAGGGTGTATCTAGGGCTCAGCAAGGGCACAGCTAGGGTACAAGTAGGGGGCAACTAATGCGCAAATGGGGCGCAACTAGGGTGCAATTAGGGCGCAAGTAGGATACAACTAGGGTCCAACTAGGGCCCAATTAGAGTGCAAGTAGGGCGCAAGAAGGGCGCAAGTAAGGCGCAACTATGGCACAACTAGGGCGCAACTTGGGCACAAGTAGGGCACAACTGGGGTGTATATAGGGCTCATTTAGGGTGCAACTAGGGAACAAGTAGGGTACAACTAGGGTGTAGCTAGTTCTCATGTAAGGCACAACTAGGGCGTAAGCAGGGCACAAGTCGGAAGCAACTAGGGCGCAAGCAGGGCGCAAGTAGGGCGAAACTAGGGCACAACTAGGGCGCAACTAGGGAGCAACTAGGGCGTAGCTAGTGCCCGACTGAGGCTCAACTAGGGCACAACTAGGGTGCAAGTAGGGCACAACTAAGGCGTAAGTAGGGCGCAACTAGGGCACACCTAGGGTGTAACTAGGGTGCAAATAGGGCGCAAGTAAGGTGCAAGTAGGGCGTAACTAGGGTGCAACTAGGGCACAAGTACGAAGCAACTAGGACGCAACTAGGGCACAAGTAGTGCACAAATAGGGCATAAGTAGGGGGAAATTGGGGCACAACTTGGGCACAACTGGGGCGCAAGTATGAAGCATTTAAGATGCAACTAGGGTGCAACTAAGGTGCAACAAGGGCGCAACTAGGGTGCAACTAGGTCGCAACTAGGACGAAGCTAGTGCCCAACTAGGGCGCAACTAGGGCGCAACTAGGGTGCAACTAGGGCAAGAGTAGGACGCAGGTAGGACGCAAGTAGGACGCAAGTGGGGCGCAACTACGGCGCAACAAGGCCATATTTAGGGAGTAGCTAGTTTCCAATTGAGTTGCAACTAGGGTGAAACTTGGGCACATCTAGGGCGCACCTAGGATACAACTAGGGTGCAAGTAGGGTGCAAGTACAGCTCAAGTAGGCCATAACTGGGGCACAACTAGAACACAACTAGGGCATAACTAGTGTGCAACTGATGTAAAACTAGGGCGCAACTAGAGCGTAACTAGGGCGTAACTAGGGTGCAAGTAGGACGTAACTAGGGAGCAAGTAGGGTGCAAGTAGGACACAAGTAGGACACAACTAGGGCACAACTAGGACATAAGTAGGGCGCAAGTAGTATGCAACTAGGGTACAAGTAGGGAGCAACTATGGAGCAACTAGGGTGCAACTAGGGAGCAACAAGGGCTCAACTTGGGTGCAAGCTGGGCACAAGTAGAGTGTAACTAGGGCACAATTAGGGTGCAACTAGGATAGAAGTAGAGCGCACGTAAGGCACAAGTAGGGTGCAACCAAGGCGCAGCTAGGGAGAAACTAGTGCGCAAGTACGATGCAGCTAGGGCTCAACTAGGGTGCAACTAGGGCACAACTAGGGCGAAACTAGGGCGTCGCTAGTGCCCAACTGAGACACAACTAGGGCACAACTAGGGCGCAACCACCACCTATAGAAGGGCGAATTAGGGCGCAAGTAGGAAGCAAGTAGGGCGCAACTAATGCGCAACTAGATAGCAACTAGGATGCAACTAGTGCGTAGCTAGTGCCCAGCTGAGGCACAACTAGGGCGGAATTAGGGCCCAGCTAGGGCGCAAGTATGGTGCAACCAGGTCGCAAGTAGGGAGCAACTAGGGCGCAACTAGTGCGCAACTAGGGTGTAACTAGGGCATAGCTATTGCCCATGTGAGGCGCAACTAGGGCACAACTAGGGCGCAAATAGGGCGCAAGTATGACGCAAGAAGGACTCAACTAGTGTGCAAGTAGGGCACATGTCCGGCGCAAGTAGGTGCAATTAGGGCACAACTAGGGCACAACTTGGACCAAGGTCCAAGTGACAAGGGTCCATCTAGGGCACAAGTAGGACGCAACTTGGGCGCAACTAGGGTGCATCTAGGGCGCAACTAGGGTGCAACTAGGGTACAACTAGGGAGAAAAAAGGCCCAAGTAGGGGGCAAGTAGGACAAAAGTGGGGCACAACAAGGGCACAACTAGGGCACAACTAAGGTGTAGCTAGTGGCCAACTCAGGTGCAACTAGGGCGCAACTAGGGCGGAAACAGGGTGCAGGTACTGCGCAAGGGGGGCACAACTAGGGCCCAACTAAGGCAGAAGTAGAGGGCAAGTAGGGCACAAGTAGGGTGCATTTAGTGCGCAAGTAGGGCACAACTAGGGTGCATGTACGACGTACCTAAAGGCGCGACTAGGGCACAACTAGGACACAAGTAGGGCGCAATTGGGACACAATAAGGGGGCAACTAGGGCACAGCTAGTCCCATGTACCCTACTTATTATTACCTTCGATTTTTCAGAATTTACCAATTTTGTGATGATTCAGTTCATTCAAAAAAAATCTGCGTTAAATTATTTTGGTGATTGGTTTCAATTCGTCGAATCCTACTCCCTGCTTCTTAAATCCGGCGAGGACCCATGGTCATGTCCTCCAAACTTTCACTTTTTTTTAATTTCAAACTTCAAAACTTGCGAGCGGAACAGCGGGCGGAGTCGTGTTGCATTGACATGACTCCATCCGACTCATTCTGACAGCCGCAAGCTGTTACTGGCGCTCGGCTGTCGGATTCGCGTGCGCATGTGCGGCAGAGTGAGACCAAAGAAAAACCTTCATCCAAGTAGAACGCGAACCTTAGGCAGCAATTACCCAGTTTTCCTAACAAGGACAAAAACAAAAACAAAAAAAAGAAGATGATTCATATAGGCACTAGCATGTGCTATCTCCATTCGATGAAAAAACATTAATATTTTTGGTCATTCGAATCAATCAAATGATAAAACAAATTTGGTCAAATCCAACCACCTCAAAAACTATTAATATCGACCTTATTGATCAGTAGAGAAAGGCTCAACTAGGGCGCAACAAGGGCACAAGTCGGGCGCAACCAGGGCACATGTAGGACACAACTAGGGTGCAAATAGGGTGCAAGCAGGACGTAACTAGGGCGTAATTACAGCGCAACTAGGATGTAGCAAGTGCCCGACTGAGGCTCAACTACTGCGCAATGAAAACGCAAGTAGGGCACGACTACAGCGCAAGTAAGGCACAACAAGGGCGCACCTTGGATGCAACTAGGGAGAAACTAGGGCGCAAGTAGGGTGCGAGTAGGGTGCAACTAGGGTACAATTAGGGTACAAGTAGGATGCAACTAGGGTGCAACTAGGTTGAAAATAGTGTGCAAGTAGGGCACAAGTAGGGCACAAGTAGGGGGTAACTAGGGCGCAACTAGGACGCAACTAGGGCACAAGTATGGTGCAACTAGGGCGTAACTAAGGCGCAACAAGGGAAAAACTAGGGCCCAACTAGGGCGCAACTAGTGTACAAAGAGGACGTAGCTAGTGCCAAATTGAGGCACAACTAGGGCGCAACAAGGGCGCAACTAGGGTACAAGTAGGGTGAAAATAGGGCGCAAGTACGGCGCAAGCAAGGTGCAACTACAGCGCAACTAGGGTGAAGCTAGGGTGTAGCTTGTGTCCAATTAAGGCGCAACTACGACGTCACTGTGACGCAACTAGGACGTAACTAGGGCACAAGTAGGGTGCAAGTAGAGCTCAAGTAGGGCGTAACTGGGGTACAACTCGGACACAACTAGGGCATAGCTTATGCCCAACTGAGGTACAACTAGGGCGCAATAAGGGCATAACTAGGGCGCAAGTAGGATGTAACTAGGGAGCAAGTAGGGAACAACTAGACCACAAGTAGGACACAAGTATGGTACAACTATGGCATAACTAGGGTGCAAATATTGTGCAAGTAAGGCTTAGGTAGGGAGAAGCTATGCCGCAACTAGGGCGCAACAAGGGGCCAACTTGGATGCAAGTAGGACGCAACTAGGGCACAACTAGGGTACCAATAAGACGCAAGTAGGGTGCACGTAGGGCACAAGCAAGGCGCAACTAATGCACAAATAGAGCACAAGTAGGGCGCAACTAGGGTGCAACTAGGGTGCAACTAGGGCACAACTAGGGCAAAGATAGTGCCCAACTGAGGCACAACTAGGGCGTAACTAGGGCACAATTAGGGCAAAACTAGGACACAAGTAGGGCACAAAAAGGATACAACTAGAGAGTAGCTAGTGCCCATGTGAGGCACAACTAGGGTGCAACTAGAGCGCAACTAGGGTGCAACTAGGGCAAAAGCATTGTACAACTAGAGCGCAAGTCGGGTTCAAGTAGAGCGCAAGTAGAACCCGAGGAGAGTGCATTAGGGCGCAAGTAGAGCGCAAGTAGGGCGCAACTAGGGTGCAACTAGGGCAGAACTAGGGTGCAAATAGGACGCAAGTAGGGTGCAAGTAAAGTGCAAGTAAGGTGCAACTCGGGCACAAGTAGGGGGAAACTTGGGTGCAAGTAGGGCGCAAGTAGCGCACAACTAGGGCGCAAGTAGGGCGAAACTAGGGCGCAACTATGGCACAACTCAGGGACAACTAGGGCACACCTAGGATGTAAGTAGGACGCAAGTAGGGTGTAACTACGATGCAACTAGGGCGCAACTAGGGTGCAAGTAGGGCGCAAGTAGGGTGCAAGAAGGACACAACTAGAGCGCAACTAGGGTGCAACTAGGGTGCAAGTAGGGAAAAAGTAGGGTACAAGAAGGGCGCAACTAGGGCACAAGTAGGGCGCAACTGAGGCAAAACTAGTACGCGAGTAAGGTGAAACTAGAGTGCAAGTAGGGTGCAACTAGGAGGCAACTAGGGTGAAGCTAGGGCGTAGCTAGTGTACAAGTGATTCACAACTAGGGCGAAACTAGGGTACAACTAGGACGCAAGTAGGGCGCAACTAGGGTGTAACTAGGACGCAAGTAGGGCGCAACTAGGGCACAAGTAGGGCGCAACTAGGGCGCAACTAGGGCCAAGTAGGGTGCAACTAGGGCACAACTAAGGCGTAGCTAGTGTCCAACTGAGGCTCAACTAGGGCCCAGCTAGGGCGCAACTAGGGCGCAACTAGGGTGCAAGTAGGGTGAACATAGGGCAAATCAAGGGTGCAAGTAGGGCGCATGTAGAGCGCAACTAGGGTACAACTAGGGTGCAACTAGGGCATAGCTACGGCACAACTAGGGCATAGCTAGCGTCCAAATGGATTGCAACTACAATGTAACTAGGGAACAAGTAAGGCACAACTAGGGCGCCACTAGGTTCCAACTAGGGCACAACTAGGGCGCAACAAGTGTCCGAGTAGGGTGCAAGTAGGCCGCAACTAGGGTGCAACTAGGGCGCAACTGGGGTCCAAGTTGTGCGTAATTAGAGCGCAGCTAGGGAGCAACTATGGCGCAACCAGAGCGCAACTAGGGGAGAAGTTAGGCACAGGTAAGACAGAAGTAGGGCACAAATAGTGCAGAACTAGGGTGCAACTAAGGTGCAAGTAGGGCACAAGCAGGGCCGCATCTAAGGTGCAACTAGGCCACAACTAGGACGCAAGTAGGATGCAAGTAGGGCGCAACTAGGGCACAACTAGGGTGCATTTAGGGCGCAAATATGACGTAGCTTCTGTCCAACAAAGGGACAACTAGAGCACAAGTAGGGCGCAACTATTGTGCAAGTAGGGCACAACTAGGACGCAAGAAGGGCATAAGTAGGACGCAACTATGGCACAACTCGGGCGCAACTGGGGTGCAACTAGGGTGTAGCTAGTGCCCAACTGAAGTGCAATTAGGGCGCAAGTAGGGCCCAACTAGGACGCAAGGAGGGCGCAAGTAGGGCCCAACTGGGGCGCAACTACGGCCCAACTAGGACGCAAGTAGGGCGCAAGTGGGGCGCAACTACGGTGCAACTAGGGCGCAACTAGGTTGCAAGTACGGCGCAAGAAGGCCGTAACTAGGGCACGAGGGCAGAAGTAGGGGGCAACTTGAGCACAACTAGGGCGCAACAAGGATGAAACTAGGGCGCAACTACATCGTAGCTAGTTCCCAACTCAAGCACAACTAGGGCACAATGACAGGGCAAGTCGGGCACAACTAGGACACAAGTAGGGGGCAACTAAGGCGCAAGTAGGGTGCAACTAGGATGCAACTTGGGAGTAATTTGCACGTAGCTAGTGCGCAAGTGAGGCGTCATTTGGGCGCACCTAGGACGCAAGTAGGGCGCAACTAGGGCGCAAGTTGGGTGCATCTAGGGTGCAACTAGGGCGCAGCTAAGGCGCAACTAGGGCGCAAGTAGGGCGTGAATAGGGCGCAATAGGGCACAACTAGGGCAAGTCTAGGGTGCAAGTAGGGCGCAAGCAGGGTGCAAGTAGGGCGCACCTACAGCGCAACTTGGGCGCAACTAGGGCGCAAGGACGGCGCAAGTAGGGCGCAAGTAGAGCACAACTAGGGCACAACTAGGGCTCAAGTAGGGCGAAGTAGGGCACCACTAGGGTCCAACCAGGGCGCAATCAGGTGCAGCTAGGGCGCGACGAGGGCGCAACTAGGCCTCAACTAGAGCGCAACTATGGCGCAACTAGGGCGTAGCTAGTGTCCAACAAAGGCGCAACTAGGGGACAATTGGGGTGCAAGTTGGGTGCACGTTGCGCGCAACTAGGGCACAAGTAGGGCGTAGCTAGGGTGCAAGTAGGGCACAAGTAGGGTGCAACTAGGGTGCAAGTAGGGTGCAACTAGGGTGCAACTAGGGCATAGCTAGTGCCCAACTGAGGCCCAAGTAAGGCGCAACTAGGGCGCAAGTAAGGCGCAACTAGGGCGCAAGTAGGGCGCAACTAGAGCGCAACTAGGGCGTAACTAGGGCTCAACTAGGGTGCAACCACGATGTAGCTAGTGCCCACCTGAGACGCAACTCCGATGCAATTAGGGCGCAACTATGGCGCAACTAGGGCGCAACCAGTGTGCAACTAGGGCACAAGTAGGGCGGAAGTAAGACGCAAGTTTGGCGCACCTATGGCGCATCTATGGTGCAACTAGGGCATAGCTAGTGCCCAACTAAGGCGTAGCTAGGGCGCAACTAGGGTGCAAGTAGGACGGAAGTAGGGCGCAAGTAGGGCATAACTAGGGCGCAAGTAGGGCGCATATAGGGCGCAACTTGGGCACAAGTAGGGTGCAACTAGGACAAACCAGGGCGCAACTAACGCGCAAGTACGGCGCAAGTACGACTCAACTAGGGCGCAACTTGGGTGCAAGTAGGGTGCAAGAAGGGCGCAACTAGGGCGCAACTAGGGTGCAACTAGAGTGCAAGCAAGGTGCAAGTAGGGCGCAACTTGGCCGCAACTAGGTCGCAACTTGGACACAGGTAGGATGCATGTAGGGCGCAGGTAGGGCGCAACTAGGGTGCAACTAGGGCACAACTAGGGGACAAGTAGGGTGCAAGTAGGGCGCAACTAGGGCACAACTAGGGCGCAACTAAGGCGCAAGTAGGGGCAAGTAGGATGCGAGAACGGCGCAACTAGGGCGCAACTAGCACGCAACTACAGCGCAAGTAGGGCGTAAGAAGGACGCAACTAGGGTGCAACTAGGACTCTACTAGGACGCAAGTAGGGCATAGGTAGGGCGCAAGTAGGTCAAAACTAACGCGCAACTAGGGCGCAAGTGGGGCATAAGTAGGGCTCAACTAGGGTGCACCTGTTCCCTCGGCTGTAGCTCGTAAACAAGCTAAACCCATGTTGTGTCGTTTTGCCCTGTCAAGCTCTCTTGTGCTCTTAGTGTAATTTCTTATCCATGGAGAACAGCAGGAAGGTTCCGTCACCGGGCCACAACTTGGAGGACCCTGGATGTGAGAGTGGGTGCTCTCTGAAGATTTAGCTTTGGTGTGTGGAGAGCATAGTCGCAGCGAAAAGATAGACTTGGAGATTTCAGGAAGCCAGAGCTGGAAAATACAGGTTAATGAGATTGAACTGAGTACAGGGTATTCATACTTGTCCGGCTGGCTAGCCCAGGCCTCAGCCTACTGCTTCCCTAGCTTGCTACGACAAGCTACTTGCACCTGAACTCGGTGCTCTGCTTGCACCTGAACCCGGTGCTCTACTTGCACCTAATATCTAGTGCGAGAAGTCCCCGGCCGTCGATCGTCGAGATCGACGGTCCTTGTGTCTCTCGGCGAGCCGCCCCGTTGGTCGCGTATGTCTCGCGGCGGTGGGTGCGGTCGCCGTGTTGCGCGCGCCACCGGAAGTGCTGCGACCATTGCGCGGTCGCAGCCACCGTTTTTGCTGCCGACGTTGACCGCGACTGTTGCCGGGAGCCGTCCGTCGAAACGACCCCTCGGCGGGTAGCGTCACCGGTACGCTACCCGTCGAGAGGGGGGAAGCCACCCCCGCGTGGCGTGTTCGGAACGCCGCGTGGGGGTTCGCGCGAAACAGCCCCCTAGTGTCGGCGTGACCCCCACGCCGGCGCTCGCTCACGCGCTCGCTCGCTCCTCCTCCTCCTCCTCCTCCTCGCATTGGCGGTCGAGCGGAGGTGAGCTCGACCGCGACTTGGATTTCCGAAAATCGGAAAAAGGCCTGCATGCCCCCAATACTCGGACGAGGCCCCGAGTATGCCAGAAAAAAGGGGCACCTCGTTACATTCACCCCCCCCGTCGGAGGCGTGACGTCCCGGCGCGCCTAAGATACTCCTGGAGAACAGTGTTGGTACCCCCGACATGGAAATTGGCCTCTGGCTCCCAAGAGTTATGCTCCGCCGGGTACCCCTTCCACTACACCAGAAACTCACGACGTCGTCCCCTCTGGCGGGCCGCCAGGATCTTCTCCACCTCAAACTCCTCACTTCCTTCGACCCGGACAGTAGGAGGTGGAGCTGTCCCGCGACCCTGAAAGAAGGTGTTGGGGTCGCGATAGGCACGAAGCAGGGAGATGTGGAACACCGGATGAATGGTGTAGTGAGCTGGCAGCTCCAGCTTGTATGAAACGGCCGACCGCTTCTCTAGAATGCGGAACGGACCCACCCATCGCGGCTTGAGTTTGGGACTCCCAACTCCCATCAGCTGCAGGTTCGCAGAGTTCAGCATCACTTGATCTCCCACGTGGAACTCCTCCGCAGAGCGATGCTTATCAGCCTGCTGCTTCTGCTGCTTCTGTGCCTTCAACAGCCGTTGTCATACCACGTCCCAAGTGGTGGCAAACCCTTCAGTAATCTGCTGCACAGCCGGAAGAGATGTTGCCGTAGCAAGGGCGGCTGGGCTGAGTGGCTGGTGGCCGTAGACCACCTCAAACGGTGAATTTCCTGTTGATGCCGACACCGCTGAGTTATAGGCAAACTCTGCCACTCCTAGCTTCTCCTCCCAACCTTCTCCATCCGGTGGGACCATGCTTCGCAGCAGCTGCTCTAATGTCTGGTTCGTGCGCTCTGTCTGCCCATCGCTCTGTGGGTGGTATGCTGTGGTCAGCTGCACTCGCGTGCCTAGATTCTCCATGAGATCTCTCCAGAATCGTGAAGTGAAGCGTGGATCACGATCTGAGACCACCGACTGCGGCACTCCATGCAGCTTGATGACATGATTGAGGAGGAGTTGAGCTGTCCCGGCAGCTGTGATGCTCTCAGGACATGCGATGAAGTGTGCCATCTTGGAGAACCGGTCCACCACCACCAACACCGTATTGTTGCCCTGCTGCGTCACAGGCAACCCGCCGATGAAGTCAAGCGAGATGTCCGTCCATGGCCTCTCAGGTACAGGCAATGGTTGCAGCTCCCCTGGTGGCTTGGTCCTCCGTGCCTTGATGCGTTGGCACACATCGCAGCTGCTCACAAACCTCTTGCAATCAGTCGCCATTGACAACCACCAATATTGGCGTGCCAAGGCTTTGAGCGTCTTGTCAAAGCCGAAGTGACCCGAGTAGTGGGTGTCATGCGCTTCTTCCAGCAATAACTGCTTCAATGGCGCATAGTCCGGCACGACAATTTTTCCGCTCCTGCCCCCTTCGCCAATACACTCCATCCCACGTGGCGTCTTTCAACGCACCACCCGTGAACTCACTGTCCACGCCATAGCCGTGCTTGAACAGGCTATGCATGACTGGAGATCCCATCAGCACTGAGATGGCATTGAGGCTCAAGTCCGGCCTCCGCGACAGAGGATCTGCCGGGTTCACCTTCCCAGGCTTGTACTGGATCTCGTAGTCAAAACTCCCCTCAAGAAATTCCATCCATCGAGTTTGTCAGCGACTGAGGTTCGGTTGCGTCTTCAGGTACTTCAGGGCGTAATGGTCCGTGAAGACCACGCAGCGCCGCGACTCGAGGTAGCACCTCCAGTGCTTGAACGCATGGATCACCGCCAGCATCTCCTTTTCGTGGATTCCGTAGTTCAGCTCCGCACCTCGCAATTTGCGAGACGCGTACACAATCGGCTGCGGTCCTTTCCCGTGATCCTGCATCAGCACCGCCCCAATGGCATAGTCGCTTGCGTCCGTCGCCATGACATACTCCTTGGATGAATCTGGATGCACCAGAACAGGAGCGTCACACATGGCAGTCTTGAGCTCCTCAAAGCTCTTCTGCTCCTGATCGCCCCATTCCCACTGGTGATCCTTCCTCAGCAGCTGAGTCAGTGGCGCGCCCTTTTCTGCGTACCCTCGGATGAATTTCCGGTAGTAGTTGACAAACCCCAGGAACACCTGGATGTCACGCACGCACTTTGGTGTCGGCCACTGCTTCACTGCTTCCACCTTTTTTGGGTCCATGCGGAGACCCTTGCCGCTGACAATGTGCCCAAGGAACTCCACCTCCCTTTTCTCGAACTCACACTTGGAGAGCTTTGCAAACAACTTCTCTCTCCGAAGAATTTCCAACACCTGCCGAAGATGTTGCTGATGCTCTTCCAGAGTTCGGGAGTAGATGAGGATGTCGTCGAGGAACACCACCACGAACTGGTCTAGGTGAGGGTGGAAGATCCTGTTCATGAGGCTCATGAACGTTGCAAGAGCGTTGGTCAACCCAAACGGCATCACGAGGTACTCAAAATGACTGTACCGCGTCCGAAACGCCGTTTTCTCCACATCCTGCTTCGCAATCCGGATTTGATGGTACCCCGAGCGTAAGTCAATCTTGCTGAAGAAGTGCGCTCCCCTCAGCTGGTCAAACAGCTCCTCGACCCTTGGCAGCGGGTACCGGTTCTTGATCGTTACGTTGTTCAGTGCGCGATAGTCCACGCACATCCGCAGCTCCCCTGTCTTTTTCTTCACAAAGAGGACCGGTGCAGCGTAAGGTGACACCGACGGTCTGATGAACCCCTGCTCCGTCAGCTCCTCCAACTGCTTCTTCAGCTCACCCAGCTCATTATTGCTCATGCAATAAGCAGCTCGTACCGTTGGAGTTGCTCCCGGAACCAGATCATTTTTGTGGTCGATGTCCCGCTTCGGTGGTAAACCTTTTGGCAGCTCAGCAGGAAACACGTCACTGTAGCTGTCCAACACTCCCTTGACGCCTTCCGACAGCTCTGCTACATGTGCTTTCTGCTGCTCTCCCTCCGGTTGCTTTGTTTCCGCTGCCAACACTTCCACTTCTTCAGCTGCTACCTTTTGCCGCATCCACACAAGGTACACTTGATCCCCCTTGCGCTGACAGCGCTTCAGCTGCACGTAACTCAACTGTGGCACCTTGCCTGCCTTGGAGTCCTTCTCCTCTGCCCACAACGGCAAAATAATTTACTCTCCGCATTTCTTCACTTTCACCTGGTTGCGCACCCAATCCACAGCAGGATTCCACCGGTGCAGCCAGTCACACCCCAAAATGGCGTCGTAGGTGTCCATCGGGCACGTGCGAAAGTTCACATCGCACGACAGCTTGCCCAGACGGATCCTTAGAGGCTTCAAAGGCAGTCCGCACTCCAGCTCCCCTTGCACCAACTTGGCCGTAGTCGGCTTCCCGGGTAGCCGTGCAAGCCCCAACCTCTTTGCAAGCTCGTCGCGGAAGAATGAGTGTGACGCGCCGCAATCCAGTAACGCTTTAATCTGCCGGCGAGTCTGGCGCCCCTCGCCGTCCGCAGAACCAGCCGATAAAAATTCGGCTTTCAGGAGGATCCCCGGAACGCTCCCGCTTCCTTCGCTCCGCAGCAATACACTTGGCAGCTCCCTAGTTGTCGAAGGACTTTCGGGGCTGGTGTTCGCTGATGCGGACGAAGCTTTCCCAGCAGATGGCCGCCCGCCACTCACTGCTGGTTGCCGTTTCCCTACTGCTTCTTCTTGCAGTCCTTCTTGTGGTGCCCAGGCTTCCCGCAGATCCAGCAGTTCCCACCACGCGGCTTGCTCTGCTGCTGGCCTCCTTGCACTGCGTCGATTTCCATGGGGTCAGCTTGTGGGTGCTGTGCTCGATGCTGAAAATTCTCTTGCTTCTCACGGAAACCCCCTCGATGGTAGCGTAGCGCGTCAACGCGCTCAGCAGTGGCTACCATCGCCTGGAACTCCGTGATTCCACTGAGTGCCAGCGTGCGCTGAATTTCTGTCTTCAAACCGTCATGGTACTTGTCTGCCATCTCCGGCTCGCTCATGTCGTCGATCTCCGAGCACAACGCCAAGAAACGGCGTGTGTACTCTTGCACCGAGCCGATCTGCTTCAGTTGCTTCAGCTTGTTGCGCGCGACCATGGAGGCGTTCACGAGATCAAATCGATCTCTGATGGCTTGCTCGAACTGCTCCCATGTCGTCGGCACGCGAGCTTCAGCTTGCCCCGTGCCTGGCTACCACAACACGGCATGTTGCACAGCTGCGTCCCCACCTCCACCTCGAGTGGCCAGCATATTCAACTGCCTCCACCACTCCAATGCTGCTCCGCGTAGCAGTGTCACCGCGAATGACACACGCACAGCATCGTCCTCTGGAGGGTGACCCAGAGCCCCAAAGTAGCTGTTCATCGCGAACAACCAGGTCCGAACGCTCGCTCCCTTGACAGAGGGATTGAACGCTTCCGGAGCCTTTGGCTTGGGTCTCGGCGGACTCCTTGACCCGGCCGCCCCAACCTGTCCAGCGCCAGTCCCGTCCCGCAGGTCAGCCATCTGTCGATTGAGCCGCTCGTTCTCCAGCTTGAGGGCTCCCAGCTGCTCTACAATCTGCTGCAGGGCCTGCTCCATGGCTCTAGATAAACTTTAGCCACTGGAGATCCTTCGAAAAAATTGGGCAGCGTTTCGGCAGCAATCGAAAAAAATTTCGGCAGCAATTCGGCAGTCCGGGACGAAAATCTGAGGTCTTCCAAGTGCGTGGGAGTCACCCGTCGTCTCCCGCGCGCGCACGGTAGGCCGTGTGGACGCTCTGGAAATATAGAAAGTTTTTCCAGAGGTTGGCTCGTGCGTTGGCTTCGAAGTCTGGTCCAGCAATCTCCCTCTCGATCAGCCTCGACGTTGTCTGGCGTAGTCCGTGCCTTCGCTCCTTGAGGTTTCGCGAACTCCGGCAGCGCTTTCGCCCAACGCGTGGCTCTGGATCTGATACCAGATGTGAGAGTGGGTGCTCTTTGAAGATTTAGCTTTGGTGTGTGCAGAGCATAGTCGCAGCGGAAAGATAGACTTGGAGATTTCAGGAAGCCAGAGCTGGAAAATACAGGTTAATGAGA
This sequence comes from Penium margaritaceum, assembly GCA_023375785.1. Taxonomy (NCBI): domain Eukaryota; kingdom Viridiplantae; phylum Streptophyta; class Zygnematophyceae; order Desmidiales; family Peniaceae; genus Penium; species Penium margaritaceum. The sequence continues at coordinate 56,702 of SZWC01002277.1, forward strand.
TTGAACTGAGTACAGGGTATTTATACTTGTCCGGCTGGCTAGCCCAGGCCTCAGCCTACTGCTTCCCTAGCTTGCTACGACAAGCTACTTGCACCTGAACTCGGTGCTCTGCTTGCACCTGAACCCGGTGCTCTACTTGCACCTAATGTCTAGTGCGAGAAGTCCCCGGCCGTCGATCGTCGAGATCGACGGTCCTTGTGTCTCTCGGTGAGCCGCCCCGTTGGTCGCGTATGTCTCGCGGCGGTGGGTGCGGTCGCCGTGTTGCGCGCGCCACCGGAAGTGCTGCGACCGTTGCGCGGTCGCAGCCACCGTTTTTGCTGCCGACGTTGACCGCGACTGTTGCCGGGAGCCGTCCGTCGAAACGACCCCTCGGCGGGTAGCGTCACCGGTACGCTACCCGTCGAGAGGGGGGAAGCCACCCCCGCGTGGCATGTTCGGAACGCCGCGTGGGGGTTCGCGCGAAACAGCCCCCTAGCGCCGGCGTGACCCCCACGCCGGCGCTCGCTCACGCGCTCGCTCGCTCCTCCTCCTCCTCCTCCTCCTCGCATCGGCGGTCGAGCGGAGGTGAGCTCGACCGCGACTTGGATTTCCGAAAATCGGAAAAAGGCCTGCATGCCCCCAATACTCGGACGAGGCCCCGAGTATGCCAGAAAAAAGGGGCACCTCGTTACACTGGAACCCTGGACTTTTGGGACGTAACTTCGATTGCATCCTCTGTATGAAGCAGAGTATGCAGCTTTCATAGTTTCAGATTATTCCACGACATAAGCATGCTCCACCAATCATCAGGCTGTAGGCTGCTGCGTTAGACGAGTAGGCAGCAGCTGAGGTGAGGCTTGCAAGACACCAAGCGAGCAATGGTGTTAACGTGGAAGTTAGAAGTGAAGAGAAAAAAAGTGAGTGGAGTAACAAGTCACGGAGGTGTTACGTGCAGGTGGGAGCGAGCAAACGAGCGGGCAGCGAGCGAGTGAGCGAGCGAGCACTGCAGCGAGCTCGAAACTGGGGGATTCGACCCCACCTGCCCACAGAACAATATCCAAGCATAAACTAGGTCACCGTAGTGAAGACAGGTCAAAGAATAGGCAAGAGTATGAACCCGACGCAAATTAGTGTGCACAAATGCACACCAGCCAGAGACATGTGAGATTTTATGCCTGGTTGATGCCCGGCTGTGAGACTCGCTGTGCAGTCATGCCACCATGGCGTAGCTGCCAGCAGGGGTTGCCTTTCTCTAGTTAGTCACCGGCGTCAGTGAGGAGACTGTGCAACAAGGCCAGAGGTCACCGTGTGGTACTGACACAAACCCAACACTCCCCCATGACCCACGGCCGACTTGCACAATGGCACAACAGGCACTACACAGACGTCACGAGAAGTGACACGACGCAAGACCATACATAGGCACTGGCACAACAGGTCAACCAGGATTTTACGAGGACACAACAGACCAACAGTGTGAATTGCTGCCTTGAAGACATTGCTGCTAAGTGCCTTTGTGAGGAAGTCTGCACGTTGCTGTCGGGTGTCGACCCACACAATCTGAACATCGCATGCAGCCACACGCTCACGCACAAAATGATGTTCCACATTGATATGCTTTGTGCGAGTGTGATGCATGCCATCATGCTCAGCAATAGCCTTTGTGCTTTGGTTGTCGCAACGCAAGGTGATGCAGCGAATGGGAACACGCAATTGCTGTAGCAAACGACACAACCATACACTTTCACAGGTTCCAGCACCAAGGGCAACATACTTTGCCTCACTGGAGATGCGTGCAACACAACCTTGCTTGCCACTTTTCCAGGAGATCGCAGTCCCACCGACTAGGAAGACATAGCCAGTGCGACTGCGTGCATCCGTGTCATGTGCCCAGTCACTGTCAGTGTACCCATCAACGACCACTGACGGCTGCGCCCGGTAACATAGGCCAACGCGGGCAATGGAGAGCGCATACCGCACAACACGTAGTGCTGCTTCCATATGCCGTGTATGTGGTGACTGGGAGAACTGCGCAAGGAAGTTGACAGCAAAGGCTACGTCTGCTCTGGTGGTGGTGGCAAGGTACATGAGAGACCCTATGACTCGCAGGTAGTCGGTCACGTCCACCGTCTCCCCCATTTTTGACACGTCCAGAGTTTTCAACAACCTCTGCCCGGCGGGCGTCATCGGTGTTGAGGCAGTGGGGACAGACTCAAGCAGGGAAGCAAAGCGCTCCCCCAGGCTCCTGACGTACGCGGCCTGGTGGACGTGCAGAACGCGACAAGCGCGGTCATACTCAAGCTCCATGCCAAGAAACACCCGAGCCGGACCCAAGTCTTTCATCTTGTACGCGGACTGCAGCAGGGACTTCACAGTTGACACAGCTTCGCGACTCGGGGACGCAATAAGCAGGTCATCGACGTACACGAGGATGGCAGCAAAGAGAGCCGACCGTGGAGTGACAAAGAGGGAGGGATCCACCGTGCTCTGGCGATACCCCCCCTTCTCCAGGGTGGAGGTGATCTCCCGGTTCCAGCACCGTGGTGACTGCTTGAGGCCATAGAGGGCCTTTCTCAGTCTCCAAATTCGATTGGTGCCTTCAGAGAACCCTGGAGGCTGCACCATGTAAATCTCTTCATCCAGCCGACCGTGCAGAAAGGCATTGTTTACATCCATCTACTCGAGCTCCCAGTCGTGGTGTGCGACAAGGCTCAGGAGGGCTCGAGCTGTGGTGTAGCGTCCGACGGGAGCAAAAGTCTCGTCAAAGTCAACGCCGGGGACTTGAGAAAACCCCTTTGCTGTAAGTCGGGCCTTGTACTTGTCGAGCTCGCCGTTAGGCTTGTACTTACGACGGAAGAACCTGCGGGCATCGATTGCCTTGCGGCCTAGTGGTAGATCGACCAGATCGTATACGGCGTGGTCATCCAGGGCTCTCAGCTCGTCCCGCATGGCAGCCTCCCATTGCTGGGAGTCGGGTGCTACCCGTGCCTGGCGAACAGTAGTCGGGTCAGGCAATTGCGGCAGGGCGACAACAGTTGCATTGCACTCGGCAATGCTCCCAAGGATGGCGGCCTCGAGCGCACGCTCATGCTCGGACGTGAGCACTGTGTACCCAAGGACAGAGCTGGGATGCACAACTCCTGTGGCTAGGCCGAGGGCGTCCATACCAGTGGGCAGCGCTGGGGACTGTCCAGACGAGGTCTGCGAAGGTTGAGCAGAGGGTGCTGCAGCACTAGAGGAGCGAGAGGGAAGCGCACGCAGACGTCCGCCACGAACAAAAGGTTTGATGGGGGCAGGGCGTGGAGGAGCACTGGGTGGACTGGGCATGACTGGAGTGAGTGGACTGGATGGGGACGCAGCAGAAGGTGCGGGAGAGATGGACTTAGCAGATGAGGACTCAGATGAGGACACCACAGGGGATGACGGAGCTCCAAGCGAGCTAGACACCGACGGGGGGGCGTCAGAGGATGGTGGAGTCACAGTGCCGGCCGTTGGAGAACACTCCGAGGGTGAAGGCTGCTGAGACGTGACAGCAGCAGGGACGACAGGGGCAGATGGGACTGCAGGGCCGACCTCCCCCCGCAACCGAGAGAGCGGAAGCAGGGAGGCAGCAGACGAGTGACGATCGAGGTCACGGAGAAACACGGACTCGAAGAACAAGGCATCCCGGGACTCAATGACGCGCTGACGCTCTGAGTCCCAGAAGCGCCAGGCTTTCGACTGGGAGGAAACGCCCAAGAAGGGGCAGAGACGTCCACGCGGGGAGAGTTTCCCGTCGCGGAGATCCTCTGGGAGCCAGACAGACGCAATGCTACCCCAGACGCGAGCCAGACGGAGGTCAGCACGGGAGCCGTACCAACGCTCAAAGGGCGTAACGGTGCGGGGAAGAGGACCGTGAGGGACGCGATTCCACACCCAGGTCATATAGCTCATGGCCTCAAAGGCAAAGAGAGGGGAGAGCCCAGACTCAGACAGAAGCGTGCGGACACCATCGGCAAGGGTCCGATTCCAACGCTCAGAAACTCCGTTTTGCTGGGGTGTGTAGGGAGCCGAGGTCTCCAGACACACCCCTTGGGACTCAAGAAAGTGGGCGGTGGGTCCAAGGAACTCACCGCCACGATCACTGCGAAAGAC
>SZWC01002277.1:74900-112853 GCA_023375785.1 Penium margaritaceum
GCTGCTGCTGCTGCCTCTGTTGCTGCTGCCGTGCCTGCTGAGACTGCTTCTGCTGTGGCTGCTGTGGCGGCTGCTGCGGCCTCTGCGGCTCCTGGTGCACAGAGGGCGACGGCATGTTGTCTCCAGTGGAGGCGATGCCCTCCGCTGTGCTGGACTCTGCTGCAGTGCCGCTCAGCCTTGTTGCCAACGGCGCGTACTGGTTGTCCGCCATCTGCTCGAGTGCAAGTGCGAGTGCGAGTGCAGGCACGAGCAGCAGTATGTTCGACGCAGCGTCAGATGAGGTGAGGTGCGGTGCGCATGCGTGCGTGCGTGCGGCCCACGACCAGGCGACATGGTGCGATGACCGAGAGAGCCATCCAGAGCTGGACAAGGGAGACCCCACGAGTGCCCGCATGAGACAAACAGGCAGGACGCGAGAAGGGAACATCCAAGAAGACTGGGGGTACGGAGACGAGGGGAGAGGGAGAAGACGGAGGGTAAGACGGAGGAGAGGATTTCTCTCTCTCGACAACTGCACTGGTTCATGAGTTGCGTAACTGCAGAGTTTCCGGAACCACCTCCCGATGTTGCTGGAAAGAAGAAACGAGATGCAATGAAGCATGTGCGCACACGACGACGCGGCGAACCTGGAGGCGGTGAGAAGCCGCACGCAGCTGATGAAGAAGAAGGTCGTCCATAGGAGATGCGGGAGAAGTATACTTGAATGGAGGAGCGGGGGGTGAGAAGCGGGGGGGGGGATGGAGTGAGGGCGAAGCTGCTCTGTGGTTTGAATACACAGCCTACGAGAAGGGTCCTTGTGCTCTCCTCTGCTCGTGCTTTCCTCCGCTTGTGCTGCGCAGCGAGCTATGTCACGACTTGCTGGTTCCGCTGGTGCCAAGAGCGAAATTTCCTTTTGCTTTGTGCAACCGTGGGCACGCGCCTGGCCTACCGCTGTCCCTGCAGTCGGTGGACGTCCGGGCGAGACCAAGATTCCTTAGGACTGCCAATTGATAGCAACCTATCACTCGATCTTTCATGTAGGCGTGAGAGCACGACGCTTTTGCTGCTGCTGCTGCTGCTGCTGCTTCCACGGCCGAAAGTGATGCCGCTGCACCTGCTGCTGCTGCTGCCGATGTTGCTGACGATGCTGCCGCTTCTGCTGCTGCTGAGTCTTGTGCTATGGGTTATCTGCGCAAGTAGAGTGCTAACGTCTGTGGACCTGGCTTTTGTCTGCTGCGCACTGCAGGACCGAGAAGAGGCGAGAGTTAGCGAGAACCACCCACGGATTCGACCGCAGCGGATTGCCTCCGGGCCTCTGGTTTGCCTTCCTGCGTGCGTGCGGTGTGCCCGAGGCAGAAGTGCGTGCCGTGGCGTCTCCGAGTTTCGTTGCGCGTTGGAGAGGAAGCGGCTAGAATCCAGTTCTTGGTTGGTTGCGCGCGAGAAATGACGACAGGTGGGTGCAAGAATCGGGGTTTGTGCGATGCGATGGTTGTATGGCGGCGGTGTGCGTCTGCTGCAAGGCGTGGAACTCCGCGGCAGCACTGCTGGCCGCCGGCTGTCCCTCTCTACCCCTCTCTCTCACAACGCCGGGTCAAGGGGGCAACAACGGAAGGAACGAAGAGACAAGGTGAAGGTTCACTACGAGGGGACGAGTTCTCAGGGTGGGAGTGGTTGACCCGCATTCGCGGACAGTTGGCGGACGGCGTCACATTGGCAGCCATGCAGCGATGAATACGGTATGAGAAGCGCAAGAAGATTGACGTGAATCGTCCTCCCTCACAACAGAAATTTCAGCGGGATTGTGAGGGTTTGCCGCACTGTTGTAACGGCAACTGGGGCAAGTAGTGCGGTGGCACATTTTTGGAAAGTTCTGCCGGTGAAAACGGGAGAACCGCGAGTTTCCAGGCCCCTTTGACCCTTGAGTTTCGATTTTGGTCTGAAAATCACTTTGTGCCAAATTCATTATTCAACTTCCCAAGATGCCCAATTTATACTAGGGTTTCATGATAACGTCCAACAAGTCCAATGTGTTCTTCGGTGGTCATATTGGGGTCGGCGACATCAGGTCAGTCAGATTTGCGGCTACATGGACCCCTCAAACACAAGCTGAAATCGAGTGGATCCGTCAGGAGTCTATAATAACCCCCCTTGAATAATGAGGGGGGTATTAAATATTTGCTGAGAAAGTGAACGGAGGGCAGCTTTATCTTATTATTCTACTATCAGCGGGGTATTGGTTTTCATCTTCTACGGGAGGTTCCACCAATAGTATGGCCCGCGGCATGGAGTATCATGGGTTTAATTGATTTTGATGTATCCACACACGCCGACGGTTCGGCCCTTGAACGACGGTGAGGGGGAGGAAACTCCACGGTCCCGAATGATAAGATGCACGGTGGCGTGGAGCCACACAAGTACAAGGTCAAAGAGTTTCGGATCGCGGCTTACGTATGCTTTCAGTGAGGACAGGGCCATGCACAGAAGCCTACTTCCTGGACGTTCTAGGCATGGCAAACGTTATCTAAGCCAGACATTTCCGCTGCCACTTCTGGATCCGCTCCCGGTATTCATTTCCGAAAACTGAGCTAGAATTGTAGAAGGAAGCCGGAGAGTGGAAAGGTGGTTTCCCGTACAGCTGCACATTATTTATTGGATGTGCAAATCCATCAGCTGGGAAGGCTCCCACCTTTGGAACCCTGACGCTCGGAGAGCGTTACTTGAATCGAGCAATCCAGCTTTACCGTGGATGCGACGGCCGAATTTCTGGCCTCGGCTTTCCCAAATTGTTGGAGTGCAGCAGTAGTTCAGCGTAGAATTGTAGATGAATAAGGTTTATGTCTCAATGTCATGCTATTTCACAGCCATTCGCAGAGATTTTATGTAAATCTGTTCAAAGGTTTAGGGCATCCTCTTCGGTTCTTCGAGAACGAAGCTGGACATTATTGACACAGAAAGGCGTGCGAACTAGAGTGTTCATAGGTTTCTGTTCCATATTTCAGGATATCAAAATTTAAATGCCCGAAGTGAGGCAGACGAAAACCTCTCACGAAGTATCACAGCAGCCACTTTTCAAAAAGATGACGCTCGTGCAGACACAAGTAAGATATTCAGGAAACAAGGGCAGTGGCTGGATTGTGGTAAGTGGGGAACGCGTTCCCACCTATTTAGATTGCTAACATCATTTTCTGGGCTCCGGAAGTTTTGGGAAGTTGGTGAAACACCGCCCGTTCACCCACTTCCGACCCACTCGTGTCCGGTTAAATTGTTCATTGGTGGTTTTCGAAAGTTTTCCGATAATCCGGTACGTAGTCACGCAACTCGTTCCACAATCGTACGGTCTTCGTGACTGTCCAGTCCGCCCACTCCGTTGGCGGCCTTCACAGGCGAAAACACCTGCCCGTCACCCACGTCGGCGACTTCCACAGGAATCCTTTTACTACTGGGTCGGGTGAGTAAACTTGTGGGTGGGTTTTCGCAATACAGGCAGCAGGTGGGAATGGGTGAGCGACATTTCACCCAGTTCAAAAATCGACTCAATTTGGGACTCTCTTTGTCCTCTACAGCATACACAACGCAAGGCAATCTGAAACGTCGCGGACTTGCTTTGATGAACGCAATGGTTTCACCCATACTCACCCATGCTCACCTGTTGCCACAGACTTCAACATCAATCCAGCCACGGCCAAAATCACGCGCTAGACATCAGGCTTCGATCTCCGTATGTGCGAGCAGATCGCGATGCGCAAGCAAAGGACAGTTGGGCACTCTGATGTGTCCAAAATGTCTTTCCGCCGACATCGATGACGACAGCGAAAAGCATGTGAAGCATGTGAAGGACTGGCTTTGACGGCTGTAACAGCTTCAGGCCCGCTTTTGCACGTGGAGGCGTTGGAAAGCATCATTAGAGCGTTGGACATGTGCCAACAAAGCAGATCGCACGTGAAACAGGAAAAATCGTCAAGGTAGTTGAGACCACTAGGATTGCCCACGTCAAAAAATACCTGTCCGACCTGGAGATCGCATTATCCGAATCTTGTGCTGACGTCCTTGGACCACGGGGCTTCTCGTGCTCGTCAACAATTACCGGCCCGACCTCAACCATCCTCGCAGGGGGGCTTCAATCCTTCTCTGTCCTGCAACAGGGCCAGCGCAGCAGCCAGCCAAAATCTCGCCAGCCTGTCAACGTTCTGGGCAGCAGCAAGTGGTCGGGAATGCCCTCCCAAAATCGACGGAGAACATTCGAGGAAAGGCCAACAACGAACGACCTGGCCATAATTCATCTTTGAAAATACCAATAACCCCTTGTATTATCCTGCATCACAATAGTGTACCCAATAGTTGTATAATAGTTCACATCTGCGCTTGCTGCAGAACAATAACCACCATTTGCAATCACCTTCGAAAACTAAACCTAATTTTCCCATAACTTTTCAATTTCACAAAAAACCAGCACATTCTTCTGCTTGGGCATGGTGAAAACACGCATGAAGTGCTGTATTCCAACCCTCAATTGCAACCGTCAAATTTAAAAGCCACGATGTTACGCTAAACGGAACATGGATGGTGCACTGGTAGAATTTTCTAGGGAAAACACGATTTTTAGTTTTGTACACTTGAGAAATTCATAATTCACAGTAAGTGTTTTTCGATAACAAGTGTCGAAATGATTGAACATGTATATACAAATGCCAAGTTACGAATGAGACATAGTCGGGGTCGTTGGGTCGATTTTTGAGCGACGCGTGCGGAGTCACGTCGTGAGTGGTCGGATTCGAGAAGGTCCGCCTAGAAGTCGGGGGTCTTCAAAAATCGACGGTGATGATGCAAGATGCATCTCTATAAATCCATGTTTGTCTCAGCGCATCGAGAAGTCGACCAAAAGGTCATGATACTTCTGTTTTTATATTTCGCGAGGGTGATCGAAGCTGTCGGAAGGTTTGGGGATATCAACTAAGGGTCGGTTTGTTCCCCGGTTTGCCCTAAACTGTCGTAGCGAATATCGCGATCTTTGCGCCGCGATGGGCTGTTTGTGAAATAATAGGAATGCCCACTCATGTACGTCTGGTACGTAAGACTTTACCCCCTCTTAGCCGTGATGGCCCGACACGCATGCAGATGTAGCCCGGTGACAGCGGTAACAGCCAACGATGAGGTGATCGACATCTCGAAGGATATCAAAGGGTTCTCATCTGTTATGCGCGGCGTCGTAGCCTTGCCACTTGACGAGATATCCAGTTGTCTTGCCTCATCGTCGATGGCCGAGGATGTCCTCAATGACGTACTCCGTTTCTTCGTCCACTTGAACGGAAAGTGTAGGAGGGACCTCTCGAAGGAAAGTTCTTTCCGAGGTCTCGGTAGTGCTTGAATCTGCTAGCGTGGAACACCGGATGAATATGCATAGAGTCGGGGAGTTTGAGTCGCGCAACCACGGGGGTTTGCATGCGCTCGATCTCAGACAGTCCGAACCATCGGGGTTTGAGCTTCGAACAATCGAATCCACGGAGCTTGATGTTTGTCGAGCTTAGGAGGACTGTGTCACCAGCATCGAAGTCGTCGTCGTTGCGATGTTGGCCAGCTGCTCGCTTCATCGCTGCTCGTGTCTTTGCGATGGTTTGTTGTGTTTCTTTCTATATGGCGGTGAAGTCTCCGCATTGCAAGTTGACCGCGGGAATATTGCTACGACTCTATAGTCCGGCTGTTGTGCCGGGAAGTTTGCCATACACCACTTCAAACGGGTTTTTACCCGTTGCGGTGGAAATTGATGAATTACATGCAAATTCGGCGGTCGGGAGTTTCTGTGCCCGATTTGTCCCCTGAGGTTCGCTTAGGGTTCAAAGAAGTTGTTCGAGCATCTTATTTGTCCTCTTGGTTTGACCGTTGGTGATTGAAAGTTGAATTCTGCTACCATAGCGAATCATCAGTTCGCGCCAAAATCAAATGGTGAATCGACTGTCACTGTCGCTCATGCTGGTTCTCGGTATGCGGTGTAGCCACACAATGTTTTTTAAAACAGTCGTGTTATTCCTTCGGCGGTGACTATGGTCGTTCTCTGGATGGAGTGGGACATTTTGGAAAACTTGTCGACAACCACGAGGATTACGTTCTATCCCTCGGGTGTGATCGGTAATCATGTGACGAAGTCCATGGAGATGTCTACCCATGGTTCCGTCACAACAGGGAGCGGTTGCAGAAGTCAAGGCGGCCTCGTGCGACGGGATTTTTGTCACTGACATGTGTCAAAGGTTTTGCAGAAGCTGGCCACATCCGATTGAATCTTGTCCCACCGATAATTTTTTGCTAGCTTCTAAAGTGTCTTGTCCTCTCCGAAGAGTCCACCTGGTCTGGTGTCTTGGCACTCTTCTAGCAGCAGAAGACAAAGTTCGTCGTTTGGGGGAACAACCACTTGGCGAGTGGAGGGTCGTCGCCAATAGGGTGCGTTGAACCGGGATTTTGTTTCATCATGTATTCCATGCTGTTTGTAACCTCGTGCAAACAGTCGCTCGAGTAACGGGTCTTGTTGTAGTTGTAGGGTTGCCACGTCAACATTAAAGTCTGGTCGGTCGGTGAGAGCGTCCGCCAGGTTGATTTTGCCTATATGGTACTCGATTTTGTAGTCGAACCCATATCCAAAGAAATCCATCCATCGGGTTTGACATCGATTGAGATTCGGCCGTGTTTTGTAATATTTAAACGAGTGGTAGTCGGTGCGCATGATGCATCGGCGACACTCCAGGTAACATCGGCATGTCTTGAATGCGTGCATGACTGTCAGTGTCTCCTTGTGTACGGCGTAGTTGAGTTCCGGTCCTCCTGTTTTTAAGACATGTAGGCGACCGGTTGTTTGTCGTTGCCATGGTCTTGTAGAAGAATCGCGCCAATGGCTCGGTCGGATGCATCCGTGGCCATGGCGTGGTCGATCGTTGGATCGGCCAATCGTAGGGTTGGCGCCGAGGTTAGAGCGTTTCGCAAAGCGGTGAACGCTTCTTGTTTGTTGTTCCCCCACCGCCACTTGTTTCCTTTTCGAGTGAGGTTGGAAAGAGGCGGTGGCACTTAGGTAGTAAATGCAGAATTCAAGAAAAACATGAATTTCTCGAACATTGGTTAACGTCGGCCAATCAGCGACTGTTGCCACTTTTCATGGATCCATGGCGATCCGTTCGCCGTTGATGACATGACCCAAAAACCCAATCGAACGACGACCGACATCACATTTTGAGAGTTTTCCGAAAAGTCTCTCTTTGTAAAACTTAGAGAAATTTTTTGAGATGTCCATCGTGCTCCTTCGGCATGCTCCTCCGCCACGCTGGACTCTACACCGGCATGTCGTCGAGGTATACTACAACAAAATTGTCCAAGTAAAAACGGAAAATGTTGTTCATTACCACCATGAACGTCGCCGGGGCATTCGTAGGTCCCGACGGCATGACCGTCAACTCGAAGTGCTCGTAGCAAGTTCAAAATGCCATCTTCTCGATGTCGACGGCTACCACGCTTATCTGGTGATATCTATTGCATAAGTCGATTTTGTTGAAAATTTGAGCCCCTCGAACTTGGTCGAAGAGTTTGTCAGCTTGGGAAAGGGGGTAGCGGTTCTTGATGGTAGTGTCGTTCAACACCCGATAGTCCACGCACATCCGCATCTCGCCTGTTTTCCTTTTGACGAATAATACTTTTGAGGCGTGTGGTGACGTAGATGGGCGGATGAACCCCCGATCGAGCATCTCGTTGAGCTTTTTTTCAGTTCAGATAGTTAGTGATTGCCCATCTGATAGGCCCCTTGAACGGTAGATCCCATGCCAGACTTTAGTTCGTTGGGACGGTTGATTGAGGAGGCAAAGTCTTCAGGATTTTGTCGGGGAAGACGTTCGCACACTCCTGGATGACTGGTGCAAACTCTTCGTGTACCATCGCGACCTTTGTTGAGGCCGTTGAGGCTCATGAGGCCAATGATGAGTCAGCTGCTGCCACTTCTTCTTTCTCCATTGGCTTGAGATGTATGAGCCATGCACAAGCTCCTCGTCATATACAGTGCTTGGCTATGTTGAGCGGTATCGGCGCTTTTCGGCTTCTGCGGCTTCCTCCGCTGCTTCCACCTCTGTCGCTTTCGTTGTCAATTTCTGCCCCACAGGTGGAAGTTTTCGTTTGGTGCCGTTGATCGCCATGTACACGTTGCCGCTGTTCCAATCAACCTACGGATTATGCCGATAGATGAAATCTTGTCTGAGGATGATTTTGTGATCGCTCTTTGGACAAGACCGCCAGACCGTTATCTCTCGTACATTTCCCACTTGTAGTCGTAGTGGTTCTCTAAGTCTTCGTATCTGTAGTCTTGCGTTGACGGCTTTACCTTCAAACACCCCTGGTTTGGCGTGCAAGCCCAGTTTGCAAACCATGTCGTTGCTTACAAAGTTGTCTAAATCTCCTCCATCCAGTAATGCAGGAACCGTTATGTGACCCTTGCATCCTTGAGGCTGAACTTTTAGCAGTATTGCCCGTTGGTCATCCTTGTACCCCTCGTTGAACTTTGCGATCTCATAAACCCTCTGTGGTGATGTGGGCCACTAAGACGGGCGATCGTTTGGCGTAGGTCGCTCCTCACAGACAAGAGTTTTGCCTCTTACTCATGTCCTCTACCGTTTCCCGACTGATTTTTCTACAACTCCTCCCCCCCCCCTTTTTGGCCTACTGCTTGCTTTGCCAATTGCGAGTGATGCGCCCGACTTTTCCCCAGTTATTGCAGGTTCGCGTATCTCTTTGTTCAACGACGTCTACTTTCATTGGAGTCGATGAGCCCACCGACTGGTTTTTTTCCATTTTCATGATGATTGTGGTTAGGAGGTCACCAGCTGTAGGATTCCTGGATTTGAGTATTGTAGTCGGCGCTGTTGATCTTTTCTTCTGCTGGGATCATCTGCAGCAAGTCGATATGGATACCAAAGATAGCAATTGCTCATCAGATATCTCGCTTAAAGCCGTTGTTAAAGTGAAAACAGAGTTCATCGGGGGCGATGACTACTTCAGCAATAATCTTATAAAATCTTTGCATGTACTCTGCCACGCTGGACTGCTGAGGTAGACGTTGGATCTTGTACCGTGCGTCGGACTTCTCATTCAGTCGTCCAAAGCATCGCACGCAAAAATTCATTCCTGTCTGTTGGTGGCGTCAGCGCATCTTGCCACTGTGAGTTGATCTGCTCCAGGGGTAGGACGCATGTATTCGGCGATATGAGACGGGCACTGTGGGCCATCGATGAGGCCCTGGCTACCTCCTGCTGCCATTGGATGGTCTTTAGGTTTGACCACCAACTTAGCACCGTGCACCGCAAAAGCGCGGCCCCGAGGTCAATTTTCTTTTGGTCGTCGTTGACCCTTGCAGCGGTGAGGTACACCTCCAAACTCGTCAGCCACATCCAAACCATTGGTCCTTTTGAGATTGCAGGATGAAAAGATTCTGGTGGAGCCGGAAAAGTTATGGGTTCGCTCAAGAGCTTGGAATTTCTCTCAACAAGCACTAATTCACGCGTGCTTGCATTGTAAAGAGCCTCCATCATGACGTTGAGTTTTTGGAGCAAGTGGTTTTTGATTCCTTTGAGTGTGGAGATCCTGTTCGCCAATTCCTCATTGATCCGTGCTTGTCGCCCAGTGTCACCTACCCTACTGACCTTTGATTTCGATTATAAATATTTTTTGAAGGTTTTTAATGAACGAATTTTTTATTAGACGAATTGATTAGGTATCACCTAAATAGTTACTTTAGCAGGCTTAAAAAAACTTTCGTTCATGAACCGGGTTCCACAAGCTCAAAAATCAGCAAAAAAGTCTCGTTCGCACTCGGAGTGGGCTATCGTGCACCACGCTGACGCACTGTCTGACAGGTCTGACGTGTAAATATGACATGTCAGACCTTTCGGGCAGCGAGAGGATGGTTTTTGCGAGCAACCGCTGCGGTCAGACGCGCGCTCGACGAGGATTCATCCTCGTCTACGCACGGATTTGACACTGTTCGACGAGTTTAAAGATCAGGAATTTTCGTTCAACGAAAGTCTAGGAACTACCTAAACAACTAAATCATCAAAATCCGTGTTCGAAATCATGGAACACATAAATTGCAATTTTGAAAAAGAACGAAATCAAATATCAGTACGGTATCGTCCCTACTGTCATTGTCAAGGCTGTCGGTCGGGACGACTGGTTTATTGCCATCAGGTCCTTGACCGGATCGGTCGCCGAAGCCGTAGGGGCTGCTCCAACTGCCGTAAAGCCTCCCACACCAGCATTCGCTGTTTAATCGGGTTTTGCGTGCATCGGCACGTTCTGCTCCTCCATCGTCGAAGTCATTGCCGAAGACCCGTTGCTGGTCGTCCGTTGCGTTCACTCGCCTCACGTCGTGGTCGCGAAGTCTCAGAAGTCTTGATGTGTGAGATGCGCTTACGGCTTGTGCGAGGTATTCCTCCGGATGGGTAAAGTAGTCGAATGCCTCTCCAGCGTCACTCTGCTCTTGTACCAAGTGCTACTCCAAACGGAACCTAGATGGTGCACAAGTAGAACTTGCGAGGAACAACATGATTTGGAATTTGGAACACTTGAGTAACTAACAATCAGCGGTAAGTGTACTTCGATAACAAGTGTCAAAATGATCGAACATATACATACAAGTGCTGAGTTACGAATGAGGCATAGTCGGGGTTGTTGGGTTCATTGTCGAGCGACGGGTAAGGAGTCACGTCGTGAGTGGTCGGATTCAAGAAGGGTCGCCGAGTAATCAGGGGTCTTCGAGAATCGACAATGAAGATACGAGATGCATCTTTACAAATCCATGTTTGTCTCGGTGCATCAAGAAGTCGACCAAAAGGTTGTCATACTTCTGTTTGTAGGTTTGCGAGAGTGGTCGAAGCTGTCGGAAGGTTCGGGAGTATCTACAAATGACGGGACAGTTGGCCGGTTTTCCCTCGACTGTCGGAGTGAAAATCACAATCTTTGCAACGTGATGGGCTGTTTGTGTAACAACAGAAATTCCCACTCGGGAAGATTAGGGACTCGTGTATGTCAAGTACGTAACACACGATAGCATATAGGTGTGGGGGGAGTGTTACGCCGAGCAGAGGGTATGTGGTTCACAGGGATGAGGTACGAGAAAAAGGATGAATCGGCTGTATGGAGAAAATGGAGTATTTATACTAACGAGAATGATGCTTCACTCAGGTCTTCGGTGCTCAAGCCAAGCGACATGTGCGAGGTCGTGCCGTTAGTGGTGGATTCGAGAAGCCATGCTAAGAAGTCAGGGAGGGAGGGAAGGATTCGGGAGTATCGCGACGCTTATTCATACATGTCGAACATCGTCAAGAAATCAGCTGAACGATATCAAAACATTAATTTGGTTTGCAATAATTCTGTCAACAATTCTAGAATTGGTCGAAGTTGTCAGGACTTCTAGAACATAACCCGGAGGTCGAGGAAATTTGCCACAATTCCCTCGGCCAAACGGCGTAAAACTCCGAAAGTCGCCACGCGGTAGGCCATGAATGCAAGAATATAAATGTCCACTCGTTAGTTTAATGGACCCATGTACGTCAAGGACGTGACACTTCCCCCCCTCCCCTTTTAGCCGCGATGTCCCGGCACCCTAGAAAACGCACAACGGTGGCGGCGAAAGTAGCCGTCGATCAAAACTATCAATGTTCGTGAGGTTCTTCTAGGGCTCCTAGCTGTTGTGCGCGACGCCGTAGCCATCCCACTTGACCAGAAATTTGGTCGTTCTTCCACGACGTTGATGTCCGAGTATATCTTCAATCACGTACTCAGCATCTTCATCCTGTTGTAGGAGAGGTGGAGGTACGACGTCTCTGCCGGGGATGGTTGATTGGGGTCTCGATAGTGTTTGATCTTGCTGGTGTGGAAGACAGGGTGGATCACCATGCTGTAAGGGAGGCAAAGTCGAGCAACCAGTGGGGTTTGCATTTGCTTGATCTCAAATAGTCCCAACCAGTGGGGTTTGAGCTCTGCGAAGTCCTTTCCTTAGAGTTTGATATTTGCAAAGCTGAGGAGGATGCAACCAGCAGCGCTAAACACGTCGTTGATGCCATTTCAGTCAATTGCTCGCTTCAAAGCTGATTGTGTCATCACGAAGGTCTGTCGTGTTTCCTTCCATATGCTTACAAAGCTCTGGCGGTGGATGTCAACCACAAGAATGTTACTGTGACTATGAAATCCAGCCAGTGTGGTGAGCAGTTTGTCGTACACCACTATGAAAGGTACTTTTCTAGTTGTGGTGGAAGTGGCGAAGTTTTATGCGAGTTTGGCGGTCAATAGTTTCTGCTACCCAATCAGTGCCGTGTGTCTCGCAAAACGTACGGAGGAGTTGTTAGAGCGTATAATTGGTGCGTTGGCTTTGTCTATCAGTTTGAAGATGGAATGCTGTTGATAGCTAGATCCAACTGCCATAGTGTGTCATTAGTTTGTGCCAAAACTGGCGAGTGAAGCAGTTGTCTTTGTATCTCATCATGGTATGTGGCACTCGGTGCAGACGCACGGTCTGATTCTGAAATAGCCATGCTGTTCCTTCCGCGCTAAAAGTGGTTGTCGTTGAAATGAATTGTGAGATTCTATAAAAACCTTTCCATTACAACGAGGATGGTGTCACACCCCTCGGGAGTTGGGGGTAGTATTGTTATGAAGTCCATGCGGATGTCCACCCATGGTTCCGTCGGAATGGGTAGGGGTTGAAGTAGACCTGGTGGCCACGTGCGGCGAGATTTTTGTCTCAGACAGGTGTTGCAATACTTGTAGAAGCTCGCCATGTCAGTTTCCATCTTTTCCAACTAGTAGTCCTTCGTTAGCCTTTTTAGCATCTTGTGCTTGCCAAAGTTTCCTCATGGACCGGTGTCATAGCACTCATCCAATAGCATCTGTGTTAGGAGGCACGACGACCAGGCCAGTGTATCAGCGTTGCCAGTACAGGTCGTCAAACCAAAAAATGGTTTTTTCGTACACGCCATACTCCTCGTAACCCTTCAGGAACAGCCTCGCAAGGCATGGGTCTCGTTCGACAATAAACGTGCTAATCTTAGCCATGAAATCTAGTGTTCGACGTAGAGCATTTGCTGGATTTGTTTTTCCATGCCAGTACTCGATGTTGTGATCAAAATTGGACTCGAGGAACTCCATCCATCGAGTCTGTTGACAATTTAGACTTGGCTAGGTCTTTAGATATTTCAGGGCGTGATGGTCGGTGTGGACAATGTATCACAGCTATTCCAAGTAGCATCGCCATTTCTTGAATGCGTAAACGACTGCCAGCATCTCCTTCTTGTGCACCAAGTAGTTCAATTCCGGCCCTCGTAGTTCTCTTAACTTGTATGCAACTGGTTGTTCTCCACCGCCATTGTCTTGAAGGAGAACAACTTCGATGGCTCGATCGGACGCATCGGTGACTATGATGTAGTCCACCGTTGAATCCGCAAATCGTGAGGCTTGCGCCAAGGTCAGAGCATTTCTCAAAGAGTTGAACACTTCTTATTCCCTATCCTCCCAATTCCACTCGGTGGTTTTCTGGGTGAGATTGGAGAGAGGCGCTAACACCCGGGCATAGCCCTTTACAGATTGATGATAGTTATTGCAGAAGTCCAAAAACACCTGGATGTCCCACATTTGTGGGACGTCCGCGGCTGATAATGTGGCCAAAAAACGCGTTCAGACGGTGACCAATATTGCACTTCGAGAGTTTTCTGAAGAATTTTTCTCTTTGTAAAACCTCAAAACTCTTTGGAGATGTCCATTGTGCTCCTTTGGGGTTCGACTGCATACTAGGATGTCATCGAGGTACACAACGACAAAGTCATCAAGGTAGGGCAAAAAATCATGGTCATCAACACCATACCCTACTGATCTTTAACTTCGTTCACTGGGGAAATGCAAATGATGTGATCTATAAGTTTGTTAATTTTTTTTTGTGTAAATATTATTCGGGCGGCACCTAAACTTTTGTCGAACAAAAAAACATGTTCGTTATATCCGACGACAAATTGGCTCAGGCCTGCATCCTTCGTTAATTTGCGGCGTCAGACTAACGCGAAATCGTGAATTCGCACTCGTACTCGAATGTCAGACTGAATCGACAAATCTCACACCCCTGATCCGCACATCCTCGCTTGAGCCCACCCAGTGCGCGAGCGGGATGTGCACCGCGATTGCAATTTTTTTATTTACAATATCACAGTTTTGACTATGACAGGAACAAACACCCTGTCATGTGCTATTTTCAAATTTGTTACGTGGTAGTATCACTTTAGATGAAGAATTCAAATTCGACAAAAAGAAGGGATAAAGAATAACTATAACAAGGGTGAAATAGCGCAGATACCCATAAAACGCAAAGTGTGACTCTCATCCGCCCGTCGTTCGGAAGAAGAGTAACGATCCGCCCGTGGTTCGGAAGAAAAGCAACCATCCGCCCACCTTGCATTACAAAAGCAACCATCCGCCCAGCCTCCGCAACAAAATCAACCTGCCACCCACCCCTTTTTTCATGCTAGATCACAGCATGCGTTTTGGACCTGACATGGAAAAGAATTGCAATGGTGCATTTGTCTGAGACACAGTGAATGACAAAATTCATCTCATGCATCAATGCTACATGGTATGTGGTGAGAACATAACTTTTTTTTTTGCGTTTCTGGGTTCCTCGGGTATTTCTGTTCAACGTTGGCGGATGAGTAATGTTTTTTACCTCGTGGGCGGCTGGTTGCTTTCTCGCTCGGCGTTGATACCTGCGTTGTTTCCAACGGTCCGTTGATACCTGGGTTATTTTTCACACGACGACGGGCGAATGAGCTATATAGTTCCGAAAACTGGGCATATGGTGACCGAGCCCTAATTATAATCGAGATTAGAGATCATTAGGGTAAATGTTTCGGGGGTGCTTGTGACTCCAAATGGCATGACCTTGAACACGAAGTTCTTGTATCTAGTTTGGAATGTTGTCTTCTCGGCATCCTTATCAGATACGCCGATCGCATGATATCCGCTGGGAGGTCAAATTCACTGAAAATCTGGGCTCCACAGAGTTGGTTAGAATGTTCATTTGCTCGTGGGAGGGGGTAGCTGTTCTTGATGGTGACGTGGATCAACGTTCGGTAGTCCGCGGACATCCGCATCTCTTCTGTTTTCTTTTCCACAAAAAGGTACTAGTGCAGCATAGGGTGACAAGGAGGGTCGGATGAACCTATGCCCGAGCATCTCATCCACCTGCTTCTTGAGTTTGGTTAGCTTGTGATCTATCATCCGATAAGTCTTGCTCAACGTCAGTCAGGTCTATCTAATGGTCGATCTTGCGTTGCGGTGGTAACTATCGGGGTAGTTTGTCGGGGAAACCCCCTTCAAACTCAGCAAATTACCTTAGAACCGTTGCAAAGTTATCAGGTGTAGATGTAGTTGATATCGCTTTGGCAGCTGTGGTTTTTTCAATTTCCCTTGTTTCCATGTAGACTAGCCATGCTTGGGCTCCACGCTTTAGGTATTGCCTGGCCATCTCCACAGATATCGGTTGGCGTTTTGTGGTTGTCGTAACTTCCTCTATTGCTTCCACCTCTGCTTAATCACGTAACTGTTGTTGCGTCGTGGGTTGCTCAACTAAAGGCAGGTGCCGCTCACTTCCATCAATGCTGACGTAGACTGTTGCACTGCTCCAGTCAACCTGCGGATTGTGCCCGCACAAAAAATCCCGCCCAAGGATGATTTTCTGGCCGCTCATTGGGCAATTTCTCTAGACCATTTTAAGTTGTTTAGATCTGCGATTTGCAGCCAGAGTGGTTCGCAAAGTCGACGGTCCTATAGTCATTTGTGGACGGTTTTCCTTTAAACACTCCCGGTTTGTTCTACACATCCAACTTCTGATCCACGTTGTTGCTGGCAAAATTGTGATAAGCTCATCCATCCAGTATTACCAGTACCATTTCACTTCTTTTACATCCCCTCAATTGCACTCGTAGTAGTATCACCAGTTGGTCGTCAACATACCCCTCCTCAAACTTTGCGATCTCAGGAGCCCTTGTATGCGGTGATGTGAGCCGCTTAGACGGACAATCGGTCGACGCAGATTTTTTTGACCAGACAAGAGGCTTGCCGCCGACTCCTACCCTCTTTTGTTGCTGAATCCTCACTGTGTTTCTACCACTCCCTCCCTCATTTTTGGCTTGTCGTTGCCACTTTTGGCAGCTGCGTGACATATGGCCCAGCTTTCTGCAAATCCAAAAGAGTCGGCGGTGTGAATTTCCATCGGAGACAAGGTTTCCGTCGACTACGACTTTCGTCCGCCACGATAAGGATTGCGGATTTGGGGTTGCCAGCCATTGGATTCCTGTATTTGAGCGTTATAGTCGGCGCTATCGATGTGGTTGGTTGCTACACTAATTCAATGGAAGGTCATCTTAGATACCAAAACATGGTAATTGCTCGCCGGATATCTCACTTGAGGCCGTTGTAGTAGCAGAACTCACAGTTTTTTGAGGGCGAAGTCAGTGTCGGTGATGATTTTGTAGAAACACCGTGTGTACTCTGATGGAGATGTCGGAGTCTGTACCGTGCGTGAAACTTCTTATTCAGCTTTCCAAAGCAAGCAAATGTAGGGTGCGCAAAGTCATTCCACGCATTTGGTGGTATGAGAGACTCGTGCCTTATCAGATTTTGTCTGTTCGAGAGGTCTGAATGTGGTTGACGATGTGAGAGTGGTCGCAAGAGCCATGGATGCTTCTCAACTGGTCTCCTCCTGCCTTTGGATGGCCTTTAGATTGGACCACCAACTCAAAGTCATGCCATGTAGACTCAAGGCTGCGAAGTTTGTTTTCTTCTTCTAGTTATTGACCCCAACAGCAGTGAATTGAACCTCTAAACTTGACAGCCACATCTTGACTGTTGGTCCCTTGGAGTCTGCGTGATCGAATGGCACAGGAAGTGCCGGCAAAAACTGGGCCTCACTCAAGAGTTGCAGATTTCTCTCGGTGAGCACTGCTTTGCGCGCACGAGGAATTTGAAGTTCCTCCATTGCCAAATTGAGCTAATGGAGCAGCTGGTGTTGAGGCCCTTGAGTCTCCACAATTTATGGTACAAGTCTTTGTTGGTTTGCGCTTTTCTGCTGATGCCGCCCATCGTGCCACGTATCCACCCAACGGGCTGCAGAAAAGGCAAAGGGTTTCCTGGGTCTGCGAGTTTTGTCAGCGGATTGGCTGTCGGGTTCATCGGTGCTGCACTATTCATACCAAAACTTGTGCCGACTGGTTCCCCTGGAGAGCATCGTTGTTTGCATGTTGATGCTTTTCCCCTGATGTGCTTGCTCTGTTCACCATTGTCGTTGTGAAGTATGTGATATTCTGAATGGTTGATATGTGCCGAGGACTTGTGTGAGATTGTTCCCACGTACTTAATGCGTCGGTTTCCCCTCTAGCGACGCTGCGCTTGGATACCAAGTATTACACTGAGCATAACGTAGGTGGTTCACAGGGATGAGGTGTGGGACAGAAGACTATTTGGGTGTTGGGATCAATGGATAACTCATGTAGAGCAATAAGTGTACTTTGGTGACAAGTATCGAGTGTGTCAAGCACATGCATACAATGCTAAGAATGAGAATGGGGCAGAAGTCGGGTTTTCGACGATTGAGCCAAGTTGTTACGTACTAGACGTACACAAGTCCCTAACCTTTTTGAGTGGCAATTTATGTTATTACACAAACAGCCCAATGCATCGTAGGGCCTTGATGTTCACTCCGACGGTCGAAGACAAACCAGCCAACTGCACTCGCCTCCAATGAATCTTCTCAAACCTTCTGGCAACTTCGACCAATCTTACAAATCTACGACAGAAGTGTCATGACATTTCGGTCGACTTCTCGGGACACTGAGACAAATCTGAATTTACAAAGATGCATATCCCATCTTCACCATCGATCCTTCAAGCTACCCAAATTCTCAGCGAAGCTTCTCGAATCCGACCGCTCACAATGCAACTACACACGTGTCGCTTGACAATCCGCCCAATGACCCCGACTATGTCTCATTTGTAAGTCGACACTTGTATACATATTTTTATCATTTTGACACTTGTCACCGAAGAACACTCACTGCTAATCATAGATTTCTTGAGTGTCCCAAATCATATATCTTGTCCTGCCTCGCAACTTCTACCTGTTCAATATCTATGCTTTGTTTGGCATAACACTTGGTATCAGAGCGCAACGGTGATGGAGAGGCATCCGACCACTTTACACATCCGGAGGAATATCTCGCACAAGTTGTCAGCGCATCTCGCACGTCAAGACTTTACAGACTTCACAACTATGATGTGAGGCGAGCGAGCGCAACAGATGACCAACAGTGGTTCTTTGGTGATGAGTTTGGCAATGGAGGAGGAGAACGTACCCATGCACGCATATCCTAAAGCCACAACGAGCATTGGCGCGGCAGGCTATACGGCAGCTGGATCAACCCCTACGGCTTCAACGACCAACCCAGTTGCGGATCCGATGGCGGAAAACCAGCCGCCTCTACCAATAGCCTCAATGACGGCGATAGGAATGACATGTGGCACCAGACGAAAGGCCAAATAAACGAGGAACTAGCAAGGTAAATCTCTGAGATCGAGGGGATCAAGAGCCATCTGCTTCAACAACTCAAAGTCTCAATGGAGGCTCTTCAAAATGCAAGCGCACAGGAAGTGGTGCTTGTCTAGAGAAATTCCCACTTCTTGAGCGGACCCAGAATTTGTCCAGCCCCATCAGAATCGTTTCATCCTGTAAAATCCAAGGGACCAACGGTTTGGATGTGGCTGATGAGTTTGGAGGTGTACTTCACCTCTGCTTGGGTCAACGACGAAGAAAAAAAGATTGACCTTGCGGCCGCACTTCTGTCTGGCATGGCGCTAAGTTGATGGTCAGACCTTAAGACCATCCAACGGCAGCAGGAGACCGGCAGGGCATCATCAGCGACCAACGGCGCCCGTCTTACATCGTCAACCACAGGCATTCTACCCGTGCAGTAGATCAAACCACAATGACAAGACACGCTGATGCCACCAACCGAATGCAACAAATTATTGCACTCAATGCTTGCATGATTCGGGCGACTAAGCGAATAATCTGACGCACAATACAAGCTCCAGCGTCTCTGTCAGCAGTCCAGCGTGGAAGAGTACATGTGGATATTTTGTGAGATAATCACTGGTGCAGACATTACCCCAAAAGAGCTCTGTTTTCACTACAACCAACAGGCTCAAGCGAGACATCCGACGAGCAATTATCATCTTCGACATCCAAAACAACTTGCCACGTAATATTGCAGGAACAGAAAGGATCGACAGCACTGACTGCAATGATCGGGTCCAAGAATCCTACAGTTGGCGACCTATCAACCACATTTGTTATGGAAAGAAAAAAGCCAGTTGAGGGACTCCTCGACTCCTCTGGAAGTGGACGCCGTTGACCAGATAGACACAGGAACTTGCTACAACTGCGAAAAAGTTAGGCACATAGCTCACAACTGTTGGAGCAAACAACAGGCCAAAAAGGGGGAGGAAGTCACATAAAAATGAGTTAAAAATGGCAAAGGTCAGGAGTGAAGGGCGCAACTCTTGTCCGTGAGGAGCAATCTGCACCAAACAATCGCCCATCTAAACGGTCTACAACACCGCAAAGAGTTTCTGAGATTGCAAAGTTTGAAGGGGCAAATGGACGACCAATCGACGATACTACCAAAAGTCCAGCCTTGAGGATGCAAGAGTCGTAGAATGGTACCAGCAGTATTGGATGGAGGAGCCTCTCACAGTTTTGTAAGCAATGACATGGTCCACAAGCAAGGTTTGCGGACCGAACCAGGGATTTTTGAAGGAAAACCCGTCGACGGGAGATTACAAATACGGCGACTCCAAGAACCAGTACGACTACGAGTAGGAGATCTATGGAATGTAACGGTCTAGAGGTCCTGTCCAATTAGTGGTCACAAAATCATTCTCGGACGATGTTTCACATACAGACATAATCCGCAGGTCGACTGGAATGGCGGTGACGTCTACGTGGAAATCAACGACACCAAGTGACAACTTCCCTGCACGAGACAAAAGACGTCAGCTGAAGCAACAGGGGTGAAAGCAGTAGAGGAAGCCGTGGGAGCCAAAAGGCAACAACCTATGCAGCTAGTATCGCTCAACGTAGTCAAGCACTAGACACAATGAGGAGCTCATGCGTGGCTCATTCATCTCGAGCCAATGGGAGAAGCAGAAGTGGCAGCAGCTGACTCATAATCCTCATGGACCTCATGAGCTACATGAGCCTCATCGACATCAACAAAGTTCGCGATGGTACCAGAAGAGCTCACACCACTCATCCAAGAGTTTACAGGCGTCATCCCCGATGAACTCCCAAGAACCCTATCACCACAACCGGACATCGACCATCACATCGAACTTAAGCTGGGCAGCCAACCCACAGTTTGAGGCGCCTATCGGATGAGTGATCACAAATTGACCAAGTTGAAAAAGCAGGTTGACAAGATGCTCATTCAAGAGTTCATCCGCCCATCCACGTCACCATACGCCATGCCAACACTGTTCATAAAAACAAAAACTGGTAAGATGCGGATGTGCGTGAACTATGGGGCGTTGAAAGACACTACAATCAAGAACCGCTACCCTCTTCCCCGAGCTGATAAACCTTTCCACCAACTCTGAGGGATCATAATGTTCTTCAAAATTGATTTGCGCAGTGCTTACCACCAAATTTGCATGGCGGAATTCGATATCTATAAGACGGTGTTCTGAACTTGCTACGGGCACTTCGAATTCATGGTTATGCCATTTGGACTCACGAATGCCCGAGCGACATTCATGGCAATAATGAACAACATTTTCCGCCCGCACCTCGACAATTTTGTTGTGGTGTACATCAACAATATTCTGGTGCACAGCCGTACCCCGGAGGAGCATGATGTAAACATTTGAAAAGTTCTCTAAGTTATGCAAATAGAGATTTTTTTGGAAAACTCTCGAAGTGTGACTTCGGCCGCCGTTCGGTCAAGCTTTTGGGCCACGTCATCAACGGTAGGCGGATCACCATGGATCTAGAAAAAGTGACAGTAGTCGCTGATTGACCGACGCAGACCAACATTCAAGACGTCCAAGTCTTCCTCGCCTTCTATAATTACTACCGGCGTTTTGTACGGAATCATGCCCAAGTGGCAGCGCCTCTTTCCTACCTCACTCAAAAAGAAAATGAGTGGCGGCGGGGAGACAACCAACAAGAAGCGTTTGCCACTTTACGAAATGCTCTGACCTTGGCGTCGGCCCTACAACTAGGCGATCCAATTGTCAAATACGTCATGGCTACGGACGCCTCAAATTGAGCCATCCATGCAGTCCTCCTTTAAGACCACGGAAAGGGCAAGCAGCCGGTCACATACATGTCCCAAAAACTGTGGAGACCGGAACTCAACTGCGTCCTACACGAGAAAGATGTTTTGGTGGTTGTATACACATTTAAGACATGGCGGTGTTATCTTGAATGTCGTCGATGCATCATACGCACTGACCACCATGACCTCAAATGCTTGAAGACGCAACCAAACCTCAGTCAACGTCAAACCTGATGGATGGAGTTCCTTGAATCCGGGTCCGACTAAGATATCGAGTACCGGCCAGAAAAAATCAACCCGGCGGACGCACTCAGCCGCCGACCAGATCTGATGGCTAAAGTAGCAACACTATAGCTATAGCGAGATCCATATCTCGAGCGGCTATTTACAAGAGGCTACGGTCAACACGGTGGTTACGACGAGGAAACTTTCTGGTAGGACACACCCTATTGGCCACCACAATTTACTTGCTAGGTGGTCGTTCCCCCAAATGACGAATTTCGCCGTATGCTACTTAAAGGATGCCATGACACCGGTCCAGGTGGACACTTTGGATAGGACAAGATGCTGAAGAATCTGGCAAGAAACTACTGGTGGGACTTGATGCAATCCGACGTGGCCAACTTCTACAAATCCTGCGACACATGTCAACGGCATAATCCCGTCGCACATGTACACCCAAAATTTTGCAACTGCTCCCTATTCCGACGGGACCGTGGACTGACATCTCCATGGACTTCGTCACTGGATGACCAGTCACACTCGAGGAATATGACATAATCCTCCTGGTAGTCGACAGGTTTTCCAAAATGTCCCATTTCATTCCGACAACAACCACAGTCACCGCCAAGGGAACAGCACGACTATTTCTAAACAACATCACGTGGCTACACAGCGTGCCATGAACCATCGCAAGCGACAGAGATGGTCGATTTAGCAGCCATTTTTTACGCAAACCGATGACTCGCTACGGCAGCCAAATTCAACTTTCAACAGCGTTTCATCCTCAAACTGACAGCCAAACCGAGCGGACCAATCAGATAGTCAAAGAGCTTCTTCGAACACTATGCGAACCCCACTGGACGGATTGGGCACAAAACTCCCGACCGCCAAATCGCATATAATCTGGAAGTTTCCACCACAATGGGTAAAACTCCGTTTGAAGTGTTGTATGGCAAAATTCCCGCCACACCAGCCGGACTACATAGCCGCAACAACATTCCCGTGGTTGATGTCCAATGCTGCGACTTCACCACCATCTGGGAAGAGTCACAGCAGACCCTCGCAAAGACACAAGGAGCGACAAAATGAGGAGCTTACTGACATCGTATCGATGACGTTTTTGTTACTGGTGACAAATTCATTCTCAGCTCGACCAACATCAAACTTCACGGAGCCGACCATTTAAATCTCAAATCCTAATGGTTGGGATCTATTGAGATCAAACACAAGCAAAACCCTGTGGTTGCGCGACTCAAACTCCCCGACACTATGCATGTTCATATGGTATTCCATATCAGCAGACCCATGCACTGCAAAGAACCCAGGGATAACTTCTCTGACAGAGATGTCCCTCCTCCTCCTCCTGTTCAAGTGGACGATGACACAGAGTACATCATCAAGGACATCCCCGGCCATCAATGGTGTGGCAAGACGATAGAATATCTTGTCAAGTGGCACGACTACGACGCCGCGCATAACAACTGGGAACCCTATGAAAATCTTCGAGACGTTGATTACCTCATCGACGGCTACTACCGCCGTCACCGAGCCACATCTGTGCGGGTGCCGGGACGTCGCAGCTAAAAGGGGGGGAATTGTTATGTACTAGACATACACAAGTCCCTAGCCTTTCCGAGTGGGAATTTCTGTTGTTACGCGAATAGCCCACCATGTCTCGGGACCTTGATGTTCACTCCGACTGTGGGAGGCAAACCGTCCAACTAGTGAATCTTCCCGAACCTTCTGGCAACCTTGACCACTCTCACAAATCTACGACAGAAGTTTCATGACTTTCGGTCGACTTCCAGACACACCAAGACAAATCTGGATTTTTAAATATGCATCTTGCATCTTCACCGTCGATCCTTGAAGCCCCCCGACTTCTCGGCGAAGATTCTCAAATCCGACCAGTCATGACGCGACTCCACACGTGTCTCTGGACAATCCACCCAACGAACCCAACTACACCTCATTCATAACTCGACACTTGTCTGTATGTATTCGATCATTTTGACACTTGTCATCGGAGTACACTTATCGCTAATTATAAATTGCCCAAGTGTCCCAAATTCTAAGCTGTGTTAGGGATTCGTGTATGCAATAAACGTAACAGGGAGAGGGGGAATCTAGAAGACAAAAGGCACTGGCCAACATCCTCCGTATGGCACTTTGTCAACCATCGACTCACCCTCTCTCGCAGTTGTTGCGCCAAGCAAAACCTGGGTGGTTCACAAGGATGAGGTGCTCAGCAACGAAGGTTCGAGAAGTTTAGAAAGTACTTTTTTTTTTCTCTAAGCAATAACATACTTTCATGACAAGTTTTTAGCAAGTCGACTACACATATACAATGATGAGAGTCACAACAAGACATATGTTGGGTGCTTGGCGCTGGAGGCAAGCAATGTCTACGAGGTGGCATCGTGAGTGGTTGCATGCAGAAACTCCGCCGGGAAGTCGAAAGGCTTCAAGAGTATCGAGGCGTGGTTTTATGAAACTCAAGCGCCGTCAGTCTTGGTGATCTCTAAACTCAATGCTATTCACATGCAAGCAGGCTACAATGGTCGATAGCTGCTTTGGTGGTCTCTTCCTTGTCTTACACAATCCTATGTGCACACAGGAATTATCTCAATGGCCAGTTCATGAAGGCTAATTATTTGATACCATCACTTGTGCTCCTTGTGAGCTTTGTTTTGTGAATCTCATTTTTCTGCTTCTGCTACTTCTTTTGGTTCATCATTCGGCCACCCAAGTGACCCATTCTTTTGCCGAGACCTGTCTGGTTGCTGTGTGGTAGCTCGTAGATGTTTTCCTGGACTTTTCCATAGGTCAGCCGTTGCACATTTTGCGCGTACGCTGGTTTGACCAAGGGAGGAGGGGATATCCCTCTAACTCACTCATTGCTCAACTATTACGTTTCTAAGCGTTTCTTTGCCGTCTTTCCACCTTTCCTTGCACTGCCTCTCACGTTGTGTTCTGTGCAACTTACCCTCTCACACGGAACGTTGCTTATGGGGTATCTCCATTCCCTCGGTAATGCCACAGGCATCAGTCAACATGAATTTCCAAGATCCTAAGGATGTCATTCTACGCTTGACAGTACTGAAACTGGTCATTGAAGTACACTTACTACTGATTACGAGCTGCTCAAGTGTCCCAGTTGATGGATTAATCATTTTATCCGTACCTTCTTCATGTTTCCCATCTATGTTCTACTCATTGGAACACTTGGTATCGAAGCACAGTGGTACTGAAGGATAAACTGAAAAACTTAGTTCTTCTACACACAAGTCTTATGTGAATCCCCACCAACAAGAAACTCACAGAGTTTGTGATGATGATCGTGAAAAGAGTAAGGGTATCCAATGACAAGGAGCAGTAAATCAGTAAAGACTTTGGTGATAGAGGCATAGCAGCAAGAGTTTTACAATGCTCTCCAAGTATCATAGGCAGCAACAGTGGCAGACTTTGTTGCAAATGGTGTGGCTCTGACTACTTCAGTGGCCAACCTGGTAGCAGATCCCGTAGGCTTGAAAAATCCTTCATCTCTGATTCTCCCTGATGGAGTGATACCTGTTACAGCAGGAGGAGGCACTAGCCAACAACTCATGTTAATGGCAGTCTGCACCTGAATCTTTTGGAAATCAAGAGCCAAAACAACCGTCTGCTCTACTGATTCACTGCAATGATGGAAGAGCTAAAAATGCACATGCACAAGAAGCAGTAATCACTGAAAGAAATAATAAACAGTTGAATGGATCCCAAACCCGGCCAGCACTCTCGGAGTCACATGTGCTAACTGTGCATGGGCTCCAAGCTGAGGTATCACCTTGCCACGTCCAGTGATAGTGGTGTCGCATGTCATGTTGTGGCCGCTGCAACCTCCTTTACTACTTCTACATAAACTAGTTCCTGTATTTGTCTAGCATTTGGGTCACTCAATCAGTGCTAGGTGGTACTTTCTTGTACTGAGCAACCTCATCAACCTCATCATCTGGGACGATCATGGCTGTTCTGAAGGAGTTTGCATTTATCATCAAGGAGTTTGAAGGAGGTTTTTCCAAGAAACTGCCTTAAGAGTTACCTTTACAGTGCAACATCGTTCATCACTTAAACTTGAAGCCAGACACCAGACTGGTGGTCAAGGGGAAATTTTGTATGAGCAACCACAAACTGACAATGCTGAAAAAACAGCCGGATAAAATCTCTGGTCTGGAGTTTATGAGACCATCGACATCACCATACGTACCTCTGATGCTTTTGTTCAAAAGTAAAACCAATTTGATGCAAATGTGCATACACTATAGGGAGTTAAATAAAATCACCACAATAGAATGCTACCCTCTTGTGCGAGAAGAGGAACTATTTTTTCCCGAGTCCTAGGAGCAAGAATTTGTGGCAGAACTGACCTATAGAGAGGCTATTTTCGAATCTTCATAACCGAAAAGGACATTGGTATGAAACAATTCTGTAACCTTCACGAGAACTTAAAGTCCAGGGTTTTGCCATCCAGACTAAAAAATGTCCCGGGATCATTTGTGGGTGCAATGAATAGAGTTTACGAGCTGTACATCAAATAACTTATTGTTTTCTATCTTGCTTATACCCTAGTGTATAACATCACAAATGAGACGCACGGTGGATGTCTTCAAAAGGCATGTAATCTTTTCCGAAGAGAAATTTCATGTACAAAATCTCAAGTTATAACTTTGGTCAGCATTCGGTCAAGTTTCTGTGCCACACCAGGTATAGTAGACGGATCATGATGGATATGAAACGATGGAGGCAGCTACTGGTTGGCCAAATTCTGCCGTCCAAGAAATTCAAGCGTTTTCGGATTCAGTAATGATGCATTTTTGTAGGATTATGCTTGAGCGTCAGTGCCTTTAATTGATCTCTCCAACAAGACCACATGTTTTTGGAAAGAAAACAAACAATACACATTAAAACTTCTGAGAAATAATGTGACATCGGTGCTAGCATTAAGTTTGGCACATCTAGCTATGTACTACATCATTGACTTGTCCTTGATGAACTAATAAGATTCGTACTCATCCAAGACAATGGTCGTGGAGAAAAACTGGTTGCGTGCATGTCGCAAAAGCTACCCTACCACTGGCTAAAGTTAGATAGAAGAGATAACTACCCTTGGGCTTGGACCTATTGCATAGTTAGGTTCTCCCCTTGTAGCCAGTGTGCATATATTCCTTCAGAGAGAAGTTCTAAGAATAAGCAAAATCAGCTCATTCTTGCATGAAGCTTGCAAAGAGGGAGGTGCAAGTGCAACATCCCTTGAATGCTTAATTTTGGTTGTTTGAACTCAGGCGGGGGGTGTGACCATGCACGTTTTACCCATAGTCCTGAAAATGTATGAATTATGGGGACACATAACATTGTTAGCCCATATAGCTGTCAAGTGGAATTTTGATCCGGGTTGGTTGAAAGCAAAGCAGGAAAACAAACTTTGCAATTGAATATTTGAATACATGTTGCAGTACAGTATTCACGCCTAAGCTGAACGGTGCGGTGTACAAGACGTAAATGTTGACAGGTGTTCACTCATTCAAGAGGTGATGGTGTTAACTGGAATGTGGATGATGTGTCATCTGCATGAACCATCATGCACTGAAAATCCTCAAGACACAACTGCATCTAGTAAACATCAGAACTTGATTAATGGAGTTCCCCTTTTCACTACAACACCGAGAAGTGACCTGGAACAACAAATTCAGCGGATGATCGGTGTCAACAACCAGATATTATGGCTGAGATGGACATGTTACACGTTGAACGAGACCCATACCTCACAACGGTGGTTGAAAGAGGTTACAAGCAGCTTTTTGGATGTGACAAGACAATGTTTTGTTTTGACAAGCAATACTAGAAATGACAATTTACTTGGCACATCCTCTTGCCACCCAAAGACAAGTTACAACGAATGCTATTGGAGGAATTCTAGGACTCCAGTCTACGTGGTCTTAGCATGGACAAGATGCTGAAATCCCACAAGAGTAATGCTTGTAGGACAAGATAGGAGCCAAATTCATGAACCACCAAAAGATGTGTGACGTGTGTGAATGCCATAAGTTGAGAGTGACCAAACCTCTTGGTTTACTTTAGCTTCTTGTAGGTATCAAAGGAGCCGTGGACGGACACTTCTATGGATTTTTTTATGGAATTTCCTTTCACGTTGGAGGGATTGAATAAATGCTTGTGGCGTTTGGATAGTTTTTTAAGTTGCCATACTTAAGTCCAATGACAAAAACAACCGCCTTCAAGGGAATAGCGTGGTTGTGGCGTTCGGATGGTTCTTGAAGATGTCATACTTTATTCCAAGGACAAAAACAACCGCCTTCAAGGAAATAGCGCGGTTGTTCCTCAACATTTTTCGACTGCATGTCCTCTCCTCCATGACCAGCAACATGGATGGAAGGTCACCAGCAGATTTTGGCAAGAGTTAATGACTTGCAATGGCAGTCAGATCCAGCTTTGACGGCCTTCAAATCCCAGTCAATCGGGCTAAATGAACAATTGATCCAAATTCTGTGCAAGGAACATGGAACTAACTGGACAGTCAAGCTACCAATTTCCGAGCTTGCATACAACTTTGCAACATCTACAGCTACAGGTAAAACACCTTCTACAGTGGTTTGTTGAAAACAAACAAAACCTTTGGCAGGTTCGTAAAGTTCAAGTATTGTATGGGTAGTTGAAATCTAGTAGTGATACTTCCACAGCATCTTGGACAAGATGCGTCATATGCTCACAAAGACTGAAGAAGTGGCGACTCAAGTTGTCATCAATCATTAGAGTGATGCCAGGTTTCATGTCAACGATCTAGTCCTACTCGGCTGTGCAAGTTTCATGCTACAATGACAAGAATGAGGAATGCTAAAATGTAAGTGGTCATGGTATTTTGTCATAAAAGATGCAGGCACCTATCTTCAATCAACTTTGCCTATATAGAAGCATGATCAGCCATCTGGTTTTCTACATCAGCCGACCCAAACTCTACAAGGATCCAAGAAAGAAACTCCCTTGCAGAGATGTGGCTCTTCCACCATCTATCAAAGTGGACGAAGGCACACGTTGAAGACGCTCGTGGACACCAACAATGAGGACAGGTGACAAGACATCCGCTTTATTAGCAGGTTTACAATGTATTACACAAACATTGGGACCCGTAATTTAACCTACAGGACACAGACTAACAAATAAAAGCCTATCTAAGTCAGAGTTAACCTACATCTCGTAATGAACCAGGATGTTTCAGCTAAAAGGAGGAAACATGTTAGGTCCCTGGCATACACTGGTTACTAAGTTAAGCGAATGGACATTTCTGTCCTTGTATTCATGGCCAACCCTGTGAGAAATTCCTGATTCCCATGCCAATTTGCCAAGGGCATTTTGGCCAACAGCCCTGGCCTCCGGCGTTCCATTCTTAAAGGTTCTAAGGTTTTCTACCGCTTTGTAGAAGTGTCGACAGGAGTATTGCAAAACGTTATGATTTGTAGATGCTGTTAGGTGGTTGTTTTAAGGTGCTGTACCTTCACAAATGTGTACCTTGATATTCTTAAAAACCCCTGACTTCTCTATGGAGTTCATCAAAGCATGCTCTCATGCGCTATTGCACACGTCACCTGACTCCAGCGCCCAAGATCCCAGGTATGGCTGATTTTTGTTTTTGTACTCGTAAACATGCACATGATAGTTCTGAAACATGTCATCAAAGTACACTTATTTTTCATCATAAACTACTCAATTGTTCCAATCTCCCAGTTTGTTATTTTCTCTACACCTTCTACACGTTCACCATCCACAAATTCTCACCATAACTGCAACCACTACAACGATCAGGCAATGGAAGGTTCTATCTATTTTTAATACGCTCTGTCTGAACACAAATATTGGAAACCTTAAATCCTAATTAGGGGATTGCATGTTGGAAAACAAAAAGGGGGGGGGGGTATCGCTCCCTTGCAACGTTGCAAGGGAGAATTGACCCCATGTCTGATGTTTTGTTATGTCCCTGATCTACACAAGTCCCTTGACTATGTGCATGGACATTTCTATCCTTACATCCATTGTCCACCACACAATGACCTCCATATCTTTATGCCAATCAACCGTGGGAAATTGGGCCAACTGTCCTGACCTCAGGTTCTCACAGGATTGACGAATTTCCTGGGAATATGGACAGGACTATAGAAGTAAGAATTACTTGTTCAAATTCTCAAAGGCACTAGTCTTTGTCTTTTGTAAAGATAAACACCTCAATATCCCAAAATCCCTTGAATTATTTGTGGGGATTCTCGAAGAAGCATGTTGTACCCGTCACTCAACTCGAGCTTCGAAGACCCCGAGTAGGCCTCATTCTTCCTTGCTTCTGATTATAAATTGCTCAAGTGTCATATTTTCCTAAGTCATCTTCTTCTCTGCGGTGTCTGCTTGTGAACAACCTATGTTTCACTCAGCGTGAACTTGGTATCAGAGTGCAACTGGAAGGATAGCCATTGAATTTACTCGCGTGAAAAAGCCTTGTATAAGTATTCCACGCATCTCCATCATCTAGAAGTTTGTAGACATCGCAACAACAATGGTCAAATGAGCAAGTGCACCCAGCAATGAGAAGCGGTAGTCCGGTGATGACTTCAGTAGTGGAGGGACAACGACAAGTAAAACACAAGGCTCCTTTAGGGAGTACGCGCAATAATGGCGACTGGCTTTGCAAGAAATGGCGTGGATCATAAGACTTTGATGGCTAATTTGGCAATGGATCCCTCATGCTTGGTAAACCCATAGCCTTTTCCACAACGCATTGGGTTGTCATCTTGTGGGATGGGAGGAGGTACCGGGTGACAGGCTCGCATTGATTCCAACCTATACCAGAAGCTACCGGGACTCGAGAGGCTTATCAACCCTTCCCTCCAACAACATACTGTGGAAATGGAGGAGCTACGGAATTCGTGCATGTGGGAAACAATGCTCATAGAGAGGAAAGCACTGGGTGAATCCAAAATCCGGCCGGCCCTTCTCGAGCAATTTGATCATGCAAATCTAAAACAAATCAGAGGTTTGGATGTGGCTGATGAGTATAGAGATTTACTTCATTACCGTTGGACTCAACAACGGCAAGAAGAGATTTGACCTCACTGCCTTGCTCTTGGGTGGTACGGCATTGAGTCAGTGATCCAATCTTAGGGGCTTCCACTGGCAGCAGGATATGAGAAGAGCAATATCGATGAATCACGTGACCATTCTCAAATCATCAAATATTTTCTTTCTACTGTTGAGGGGATCGATCCAAAATGCATCATTTTCTGACTCCACCAGATGATTGAAATCACTTCCATGCACGTGGCATAGTACGTACGGTGTTTCCACAATATTATTCTTGGGAGTGGCACAATCCATGATAAACTATGTTCCCATTAAAATAACATGATCAAGCACGAAATACAATGTGTCGTTGTCCAATCTCACCATGTATCATTTGGAGCCACTCCAATTCCTTGGTGTTTATAAACTCTGAAATATACCCAGCTTATGTGGAGGATAGGGAAACCATGGTCCGCTTCATGGATCTCCAAGTGACAGGGCCGTGATTGATGATTAAGGTATAGCCGGAAGCTGAATTGCGATGGTTTGATCACCAAAAGATTCAGCATCACAATAGCCAGTCGAGAGGGCAATTGGAAGAGAATCATGGCCAGTGGTGAAGATTGACAACAGGTGCATTTGAGAAACTTGAGAGGCGGGGGATAAAACAAGAATCATGCATAGAACAATCATTGTGAAAATTCCTAGTGTGTATCATTGGTTGTGAGAATGAGATGATGTTGTTGTGCTATGCTTTAGATGGTAGTGACTCGATAGACAGCAGTGACCCATTCATCCAAATACTGCTGAGATACTCACGAGGATAGTTAGGATATATGAAATGTCAGTCAAGCCATCCGCAATGAGCGACAGTAAATCTTTACGCAATTCACCCGTCGCTTGCCCCTCGCAAACCAGTAACTACCTGCATTCATTTGACTGAATGTTGCCGCTCGAGAAATGCAGACCATCTTCTACTCTCTCCTCCTCTCCCACTCACAATCTAAATGGTTTCAGCTCCATGAATGATCAACCGAAGGTGGTCTTGGTTATCACGTCCAAGCACAAGGATCATCAAGAAATGAAAACACATATTGCTTTATTTAAAGAAATCCATTCAATTTTGGGCTAAGATTCAACTCCCGTCCTAACAGGATCAAAAACCTGTCCACCAAATGACTAAGACTAAGTGCCAGGAATTTCCTGTGTACTGGTTCCCCTCAAAGATGATGAACGATGAATTGGGTACTTGGTTGCTTTGCAATCAGCAGTAATGTTAAGATTTGACTCTGACCATATTCATGGACAGAGTAAAACATGACCATTAATAAAATGGTCAGATTTTTCAAGCACATATAGACAAGTGTGTTTGCAAGAACGAGGCATACTTGGAGCCTTGTGAACTCAAGGTAATCGTTGTGCATGATGCTGCATTGTGAATGAATTCCTTCAAAAACTTTGCAGAGAGTTTGGAGGATTTAAGAAAGACCAAGGCACATATTTTTCAGATTATAGTGCCATCAAGGATGTAGCAAAACAGAATTGAACGATTGAGGTGATTTGTGAAACTTCTTTTGACTCTTTCACAAACATTATAGAACAAAACACCAAAGGTCTGAGGAGGTGGCCGGATCACCCGTGGCCAAATTTTTGTATAATTTCAAAGGTTAGTGGGCCATGAATTCAGTAACAGATTCCTACTCACGGATATTAGGGAATCGTAAATTAAAGGGGCGTGACACTTCCCTCTTTTCTAGCTGCAACTTCCTGAATGTTTGCAAAACACATGATGTTGCCGGCTAAAGTGGTTGTGGGTTTGCTCGTTGATGTCCTGTTGGTTGTTGTTGGGCTCCGAGATTTTATGCAACTTGTTGTAGCCCTGCCACTTGCAGAGATCACTTGTCACTGGTCTCATATAATTTCCTCGACTTCCTGCTCCGTGTCCTTGACTTCTTGCCTAGGTGGTGCCAAGGTGCATGTTTCAAGGGGAAGTGCTCATTTGGATCCCAGGAGAGTTTGTTTTGGATAATTTAGGGCACCAGGTTGATGGCCATGTTGTCAGGTGGGCTTAACGACAGCTTAAGCTTAACAACAATGTGTATTCATATCTCCTCGATGACAATTGGATCCAACCACTTATGTTTTAACTCCACGCAGTCCTTTCTTTGTATGTTTAAGTTATTTGATATGCATGTACAAAGATCACCAAATCTGAGCTCAGAATCAATTTCATGCTTGTCGTCAGCTCCATTCATCACTGCTTGTGTCTTCATGGACGTCTGACATGTCTCATCGTGAATTCTGCAAAATTCTAGCATGTGATCCAAGGAGCACCCTGCATGAGCTCACTCATCGAGCCCTTGGGATCAACCTCCCGTCATCAAGTCTTTGGTCTGTGGGTAGACACTGGAGATTTCACAGGATCCTCCAATAGCAGCAAGAATGCTGCACATGACTGAGGTTCTCGCCGTGCAACTCTCCTGGTGGTGTTTTTGTTAAGGTGAATTTCAGATGCGTTCAAAGGATCAAATGGATGGGTTGGAAGGGTTGGAAATGTACAAAACATAGCAAAACATTGGTATGCATAGAACAGTCCAAAGCTTCAATATGTACCAGCCCCTAGAGGCTGGCCAAGAGCTACTCGGCCTCCAAAGCCTTCTACCCATGTGAAACATTGTAAATGACCTATCAATCTTCTAGCATTCATTGCTTGATTTTCAATACACCAAAGAATGCTTCAATCCACGGAGAAGTGACTGAGTTATGGCCATTTTTGTGCTGCCAGTGTGACTGGCGCTGGATGCACAGCCAATAGGGGACACAGCCGTCCAAACCACCCTTGCTGGCAAATGTGCATCCAGTGGCCACCCTAAGACACCTACAGCCCTCAAACATCCTTTTTCCACATTGGTGAAAGATCAATCCTGAAACACTTTGGCGAGTTATGGTTAGTCATGCCAGTTTGATGCACTGTGTCATCTATGTATACTACGGGTTCAAAGTCTCTAGTTGCTATCACTCAACTTCCTTGTCTATAATATTTACAACACCAGATATTTTGTGAACAATTGTAACTATATCAAGAAGAATGTTATAGATATTGTTGTTGATGTCTATGTAACTATGAGTCTCTACGTTCTTGATACATGCATCTCATTTTTGTTGTGTTGTTTGTATCCTTGACATTTTGTATATCTTTTTTATTCAACATCATATACACTTGAAACTTCTCTCTATGATGTAGTATAATTACTTGTGAAGAAGCACATAATGTGACTGTTTCCAATGTTCAGGTGAAGACACTCAAGTCATTTGCTCAACCCTGACAAAACTGTTTGTGGTCGCTCCCTTCCCCGACGGAAATGGTATCAAGGGATGAAGTGTACAAACGTGGAGATTTCAACTAATATTTTTCCGTGTCTCCTTTCTCCTCCCTTACCAACATTGTACTTAGAGTCTTGGAGGAGTGCATTCGGGGGTGTACATCAAACATCATTTAATTCAGAAGTTGTGTATGCCACTCCTATCTTCTGAGTACAAATATTTAATAGAAATAAGAATCCCAGGTACAACCTCCCATATACATCCCTAAAACACTTTTCACACTTGGGTTTAAGGGGATGGAGCTCTTTCTCCCCCCCCCCCCCCGGCCCCCCAAGCAAAGAAATTGTATAGGAATGGTCTAGCAGAGGGTGTAGCGGATGCACAATATGAAACAATACTTGTGTATTAGCTTTCATTACATGTTCAATTCACTAGCTCATGATTGTATCATGGATCTGATACACAATAGACTTCCGCAATAAGCTTTGGACCGTAAGTGTTACCGACCATGAATGAAGAGTCTACTCACGTCATTCGCTTTACCTTACTGAAGTTGTCAGTCCCCTCTCACAATATGTTCTAGGCTTTCTTGGGAGCATTTTGGATGGGGTATTATGGAGATGTATTTTTTTAAGCTCATGTAATCCCGTGCTTCTCACATTACCTCCTCATCCAAAAAAAGAAAACACATCGAGTGTCTTGGAGGAGTATAGTGGGGTGTGTAGCGGTGACATGCTTAAATCTGAAACTTGTTGATATGTTTACTCTGTCTCATCTTAACACTCCTTTTTATAAAATGTATGCACTCCAGATGCACTTTGCAATACACAACCCCAATATGGTTTCAACTTGGGGGAGGGGCGGGGGGGGGGGGAGGGGGGAGGGAGGAGAGAAAAAGGCAATCCATATTCCATCTCCATATAAATAGGGTGTATTGGAATGGTGTCTTGGAAAGTGTAGCTGATGGAAATGAGGCAAAAAGACTTGTGTATTGATCGCCATTGCAGTCAGCACTCGTGAACAAATACCATAGGACTCCAATGTCTTATTGCACCCTCCCTCCAATGTCAATGCTTTGGGAAAGTGGGACGGGATTGTATCATAGCAAATGTTTTTGATTTTTACTTATTGTTTTCAATTTGACCAATGGTTGAAGTCACTTGACCATTATTCTATCCTCCCTCATATACACTACCCAATACACTGGCCCGATGCACCTTTGAATTGGAGTGGAGGGGGATGTCAAGACCCCCCCCCCCCTCAAACAGGAGAGTGTGTCCAAGTGTACATCTGGTGAACACAAAAGAAGAATATTTTCTTTCCTGCCGTTTGGATTCTTTCACAAGCAAACATCCATTGTAGATATCCAACAGTTCTGATCTTGTTTTGTGCTGTGCATATGTTGTCCATCACACACATTGATTGCATAGTTATTGCACATTGAGCAAGCACGAGTTTGAACACATTGATAACATCTAGTTTTTTAACATTGTCCATGGTTGGACTGTGGAAAATGCCCTCCCTTTTCATCGGATGAAAAAGAATCCCTTAATCTCCCTCGAGTGACAATGAACTTATCACACAAGCGACAACCAATATGTCACTGATGGGACAACCTGCATGCCACAGCAACCATGGACTATTCCATTGCTTGTAAGACTGACCCAGTCATTCCACACAAAAGTTATAATAACAAGACAGGGTAAGTAATGTGAATACACCAATAAACTCATAAGGTATGGCGAGAAAGCACATCACTATTGATAAAGTCATATGAATGACTTAAAATTTCTTCACAAGTCAGATGAAGACGTTAATGGAAATAGTTTTAGGACATAAGATAATTAAGTAAGTTCACCAAAGTTTCCGAACACATAATACATTTGTGAATGCAAGACTTTTGACACAGTTTCAAAGATTCATGGCAGTTTTTGGTAGCATGTTTCCTAGAATCATCCTCACCACATGATCCATTCCTCTACACTAGCTTTTCAATGTCTTCTTTTGGGGTGATTAACCATAAATGGCTTTGGCTTGAGTTGGCAAGAAAATCGTTCCACCGTGCTCGGGGCCAAATCAGGACATCTCCTATTTTCCATAGGTGCGCCTCCAACCTCTTCACGATCGTTCCTTTCTCTTACGTGCACCACATGACCCAATACTTGGACCAGAATTCTATGATTCATTACAAAATGTACCATGACTACATCTAAATATGTATCTGAGGTCATCATGATGATGTACTTACCGCTTCGATGAGTGATCCGAGAACATCACCTCCCCTCCAAGGACTCACTGTCGTTGTGCGCTCCTCGTATGCTTGGAGGACCACGTTGGCTGCAACATCCTTGTCGAATTCATTATTGAGGATCCTACAGTTGTGCAAAAGTCAATGACTGAGCCATTACACTTGGTATTGCCATCTGTTGCCATGTTGATGGTGCCCCATGATCTTTTCTAGCATGTACTCCTTATTCTCTACCAGCATTGGTGGAGGAGGAGCCTGCCCACGAGCTGCAAACTGCGTATCCGACACCTTGTAAGCCTTTGGTAAAGAAGTGTGGAACAAGAAAGGATCCCGCAGTGATCCATCAGCTATTTCTTGTAGTCCTTGGCTCTCTGGTTCTTGTCTGTTTTCCACTTCATCTGTTGTTGTACCTTGTGAATTATCTCACGTGCACTCTTTTCTCTCTTTTTGAACCCTTTCATGACGTGAAGTATCTAGGATAAGGCCAACCCTGTCACAGTGTCCAACGGACATGCAGGCTACAAGAACCGCCGACTACAAGACCCACTCCAACTACAAATCGGATTTTCGCGCGATGTAATGGTCTAGGAAACATGCCAAATGGGAAAACACAAAATCATCCTTGGACAAGAATTCCAATACCGGCACAATCTGCAAGTTGGGTCTTTGGTTCAACTTGTTAGACACTTTTTATGGAAGTACACTTACTGCTTACTGTAAAACATCTACTTTTCTAAATTCCTTGAATTGTCTTCTGCTCAATACTTCATCCCTGTGAAGCATCCACAATTCGCTTAGTGCAGTATCATCCAAGTGAACCACATGTGTTCTACTTGGAGTAAAAACATGCCTCAAATGCATGGATGAATGACAAAATGTTCTCTTCTGGCCTCAAAACATAGTTTGGATGTGGATTTGTGTTGAATCGACATTGTGAGAGTGTGCTCTCTGAAGAATTAGTCTTGGTGTGTGGAGAGCATAGTTGCAGCAGAAAAACAATCTTGGAGAAGTCTGGAAGCCAGAACTGGAAATACAGGTTAATCAGATTAAACTGAGTATAGGGTATTCATACTGTCCGGCCGGCTAGTCCTGGCCCTAGCCTGCTCCTCTCCTAGCTTGCTACAACAAGCTACTTGCTCCTGAAACCGGTTCCCTACTTGTACCTTTACCCGGTGCCCTACTTGTACCTAACGCTTAGTGCGAGAAGTGCTTGGCCGTCGATCGTCTGGATCGACGGTCCATCTTGTCTCGGAGCGAGCCGCTTCGTTAGCTTGACGCCTCCCGGCGGTGAATGCGGTCGCCCTCTTGCATACGCCACTGGAAGCACTGCGACTATCGCACGGTTGCAGTCACTGGATTTGCTCCTGCCGTTGACCGTGCATGTTGTCGAGGGCTTGTCTCCGTGACAACCCCTCGGCGGATAGCGTAATTCACACGCTATGCACCGAGGGGGAGAAGTCACCCTCGCATGGCGTGTTCAGAATGCCATGCAAGGTGCAAGCAAAGCAGCAACTTTCTTGCTCGCTCGCTTGCGCTCTCCTCCTCCTCCTCCTCGCATCGGCGGTCGAGCGGGGGTGAGCTCGGCCGCGACCTGGATTTCCGAAAATCAGAAAATGGCCCAAATGCGCCCAAATCCCGGGTGAGACCCCGAGTATGCCACAAAAATAGGGCACCTCGTTACAGTCACCTCCC
>SZWC01002277.1:113034-128159 GCA_023375785.1 Penium margaritaceum
CCCCCCCCCCCCCCCCCCCCCCCCCCCCCCCCCGCCCGCCCGGAGGTGCGACGTCCCGGCGCGCCAGAGATACTCCTGGAGAAGAGTGTTGGTACCTCAGACATGGAAGTTGGCCTCTGGCTCCCAAGAGTTGTGCTCCGCAGGGTACCCCTTCCACTGCACCAGAAACTCGCGCCGTCGTACCCTCTGGCGGTCTGCCAAAATCTTCTCCACCTCAAACTCCTCACTTCCTTCAACCGGGACAATAAGAGGTGGAGCTGTCCCGCGACCCTGGAAGAAGGTGTTGGGCTCACGATAGGCAC
The DNA here is from genome assembly GCA_023375785.1 of Penium margaritaceum. Taxonomy (NCBI): domain Eukaryota; kingdom Viridiplantae; phylum Streptophyta; class Zygnematophyceae; order Desmidiales; family Peniaceae; genus Penium; species Penium margaritaceum. The sequence goes on from SZWC01002277.1 coordinate 113,337, forward strand.
AAAGCAGGGAGATATGGAACACTGGATGGATGGTGTATTGAGCCGGCAACTCCAGCTTGTATGCTACAGCCGACCGCTTCTCCAGAATGCGCAACGGACCCACCACATGCTTTAGCTTGGGACTCGCAACTCCCATCAACTGCAGGTTAGCAAAGATCAGCATCACCTGATCTGCCGTTTAGAACTCCTCCGCAGAGCGAATCTTATCAGCTTGCCACTTCTGCTGCTTTTGTGCCTTCAACAACCGTTGTCACACCACGTCCCAAGTGGTGGCAAACCCATCAGCAATCTGCTGTACCGCCGGAAGAGATGTTGCCGAAGTAAGGGCGGATGGGCTCAGTGGCTGGTGGCCATAAACCACCTCAAACGGTGACTTTCCTGTTGATGCTGACACCGCTGAGTTGTAGGCAAACTCTGCCACTCCGAGCTTCTCCTCCCAACCCTCTCCATCCGGTGGGACCATGCTTTGCAACAGTTGCTCCAAAGTCTGGTTTATGCGCTCCGTCTGTCCATCGCTCTTTAGGTGGTATGCCGTGGTTAGTTGCACCCGCGTGCCCAACTTCTCCATGAGATCTCTCCAGAATCGTGACGTGAAGCATAGATCGGGAACAAAGACCACCAACTGCGGCACTCCATGCAGCTTGATGACATGTTAGAAGGAGGAGTTGAGCTTTCCCGGCAGCCGTGATGCTCTCAGGACATGCGATGAAGTGTGCCATCTTGGAGAACCAGTCCACCACCACCAACACTTTGTTACTTCCCTGCTGCATCACAGGCAACCCGCTAATGAAGTCAAGAGAGATGTCTGTCCATGGCCTCTCTGGTACAGGCAATGGTTGCAACTCCCAAGGTGGCTTGGTCCCCCGCGCCTTGATGCGTTGGCACACATCGCAGCTGCTCACAAATCTCTTGCAATCAGTTGCCATTGACGACCACCAGTACTGACGTGCCAAGGCTTTGAGCGTCTTGTCGAAGCCAATATGACCCGAGTAATGGGTGTCATGTGCCTCCTCCAGGAATAACTGCTTCAATGGTGCATAGTCCGGCATGACAATCCTCCGCTCCTGCCCCCTTCGCCAATACACTCCATTCTCCATGGCGTCTTTCAGCGCACCATCCGTGAACTCACAGTCCACGCCATAGCCGTGCTTGAACAAGCTATGCATGACTGGAGATCCCATCAGCACTGAGATGGCATTGAGGCTCAAGTGCAGTCTCTGAGACAGAGGATCTACCGGGTTCACCTTCCCAGGCTTCTACTGGACCTCGTAGTCAAAACTCCCTCCCAAGAACTCCATGCAACGAGTCTGACGGCGACTGAGGTTTGGCTACGTCTTTAGGTACTTCAAGGCACAGTGATCCGTGAATACCACGCAGTGTCGCGACTTGAGGTAGCACCTCCAGTGCTTGAATGCATAGATCACCACCAGCATCTTCTTCTCATGGAATGCGTAGTTCAGCTGCGCCCCTCGCAACTTGTGAGACGCATACGCAATCAGTTGCGGCCCCTTTCCGTGATCCTGCATCAGCACTGCCCCAATGGCATAGTCATTTGCGTCCGTCTCCATGAGGTACTCCTTGGATGAATCCGGATGCACCAGGACCGGAGTGTCACACACTGTAGTCTTGAGCTCCTAGAAGCTCTTCTGCTCCTGATCACCCCATTCCCCCTGGTGATCCTTCCTCAGTAGCTGAGTCAGCGGCGCACCCATTCCTGCGTACCCCCGCATGATTTTCCTGCAGTAGTTAATAAACCCTAAGAAGACCTGGATGTCACGCACGCACTTTGGTGTCGACCACTGCTTCAATGCTTCTACCTTCTTTGGGTCCATGCAGAGACCCTTGCCGCTCACGACGTGCCCAAGGAACTCCACCTCCCTTTTCCTAAACTCGCACTTGGAGAGCTTTGTAAACAACTTCTCTCACGGAAGAATTTCCAACACCTGCCAAAGATGTTGCTGATGCTCTTCTAGAGTTTGGGAGTAGATGAGGATGTTGTCGAGGAACACCACCACGAACTGGTCCAAGTGAGGGTGGAAAATCCTGTTCATGAGGCTCATGAACGTTGCAGGAGCATTGGTCAACCCAAACGGCATCATGAGGTACTCGGAATGGCCCTACCGCGTCCGAAACGTCGTCCTCTCCACATCCTGGTCTGCAATCCGGATCTGATGGTACCCTGAGCGCAACTCAATCTTGCTGAAGTACTACGCTCCCCTCAACTGGTCAAACATCTCCTCGACCCTTGGCAGTGGGTACCTGTTCTTGATCGTTACATTGTTTAGTGTGCGATAGTCCATGCACATCTGTAGCTCGCCTGTCTTTTTCTTTACAAAGAGGACTGGTGCAGCGTAAGGTGACACCGACGGTCTGATGAACCCCTACTCCGTCAGCTCCTCCAACTACTTCTTCAGCTCACCCAGCTCATTATCACTCATGCGATAAGCAACTTGCACCGTTGGAGTTGATTCCGGAACCAGATTAATTTTGTGGTCGATGTCCCACTTCGGTGGTAAACCCTTTGGTAGCTCAGCAGGAAAAACATCACTGTAGCTGTCTAACACTCCCTTGAAGCCTTCTGACAAGCGTCAGAAGGCGTCAAGGGAGGCGTCAAGGGAGTGTTTAATCTGCCAGCAAGTCTGGCGCCTCTTGCCGTCTGCAGAACCAGCCAATAAAATTTTGGCTTTCAGGAGGATTCCCGGAATGCTCTCGTTTCCTTTGCTCCGCAGCTATACACTCGGCAGCTCCCTAGTTTCTTAAGGACTTTTGGGGCTGGTGTTTGCTGATGCGGACGAAGCTTTCCTAGTATTTGGCCGCCTGCCACTCACTGCTGGTTGCCGTTTCCCTGCTGCTTCTTCTTGCAGTCCTTCTTGTGGTGCCCAAGCTTCCCGCAGATCCAACTATTCCCACCACGCGGCTTGCTTTGCTGCTGGCCTCCTTGCACTGCGTCGATCTCCATGGGGGCGGTTTGTTGGCACTGTGTTTGACATTGGAAATTTTCCTGTTTCTCACGGAAACCCCCTCGATGGTAGCGTAGCGCGTCAACACGCTCAGCAGTGGCCACCATCGCCTAGAACTCCGTGATTCCACTGAGTACCAGCGTGCACTCAATTTCTGCCTTCAAGCCGTCATGGTACTTATCTGCCATTTCCAGCTCGCTCACGTCGTCGATCTCCGAACACAACGCCAAGAAACGACATGTGTACTCCTGAGCCGAGCCGATCTACTTCAGCTGGTTCAGCTTGTTGCGTGCAACCATGGAGGCGTTTACGAGATCGAACCTATCTCCGATGGCTTGCTCAAACTGCTTCCAAGTCGTCGGCATGCGAGCTTTGGCTTGCCTTGCGCCCGGCTGCCACAACACGGCATGTTGCACATCTGCGTTCCCACCTCCACCTTGAGTGGCCAGCATATTCAGCTGCCTCCACCACTCCAATGCTGCTCCACGTAGCAGTGTCACCACGAATGACACACACACAGCATCGTCCTCTGGAGGGTGACCCGGAGCCCCAAAGTAGCTGTTCATCGAGAACAACCAGGTCCGTACGCTCACACCCTTGACTAAGGGATTGAACAGTTCCGAGGCCTTTGGCTTTGGTCTTGGCGGACTCCTTGCCCGGCCGCCCGAACCTGTCCAGCATCAACCTCGTCCTACAGGTCAGCCATCTGCCAGTTGAGCCACTCATTCTCCAGCTTGAGGGCTCCCAACTGCTCTACAATCTGCTGTAGGGCCTGCTCCATGGCTCTGGATAACTTGTGGTCGTAGGAGATCCTCAGAAAAAATTTGGCAGCATTTTGGCAGCAGTCAAAAATTTTCCGGCAGCAATTCGACAGTCCAGGATGACAAACTGACGTCCTCAAAGTGCGTAGGAGTCACCCGTCGACTCCCGCGCGTGCATCGTAGGCTGTGTGGACGCTGCGGAAATTCAGAAAAAAATTCCTGGGATTGGCTCGTGCGTTTCCTTCGAAGTCTGGTCCAGCAATCTCCCTCTCGATCAGCCTTGACGTTGTCCCGCGTAGTCCGTGCCTTCACTCCTTGAAGTTTGGCCAGCTTCGGCAGCGCTTCCGCCCAATGCGTGGCTCTGGCTCTGATACCAGATGTGAGAGTGTGCTCTCGGAAGAATTTGTCTTGGTGTGTGGAGAGCATAGTCGCAGCGGAAAAATATACTTGGAGAAGTCTGGAAGCCAGAACTGGAAGTACAGGTTAATTTGATTAAACTGAGTACAGGGTGTTTATGCTGTCTGGCCGGCTAGTCCTGGCCCTAGCCTGCTCCTCTCCTAGCTTGCTACAACAAGCTACTTGCTCCTGAAACCAGTGCCCTACTTGCACCTTTACCCGGTGCCCTACTTGTACCTAACGCTTAGTGCGAGAAGTGCTTGGCCGTCAATCATCTGGATCGACGGTGCATCTTGTATCGTGGCAAGCCACTGCGTTAGCTTGACGCCTCCCGGCGGTGAATGCGGTCGCCCTTTTGCACATGCCACCGAAAGCACTGCGACTATCGCACGGTCGCAGTCACCGGATTTGCTCCCGCCGTTGACCGTGCATGTTGTCGGGGGCTTGTCTCCGCAACAACCCCTTGGCGGATAGCGTAATTCACACGCTATGCACCGAGGAGGAGAAGTCACCCTCGCATGGCGTGTTCGGAACGCCATGCGAGGTGCAAACAAAGCAGCATTTTGCTCGCTCACTCGCTTGCACTCTCCTCCTCCTCCTCCTCGCATTGGCGGTCGAGGGGGGGTGAGCTCGACCGCGACCTGGATTTCCAAAAATTGGAAAATGGCCCGAATGCCCCCAAATCCCGGGTGAGACCTCAGGTATGCCACAAAAAAAGGGCACCTAATTACAGACGTGAAATGTATGCTTCATTATGTTTCTGCCTTCCTCGTTATCGCTGCAAAATTACAGACCTCTATTGACATGTTTGTGATTTTTAGAGGGAGGGTTTGCATGTAGTTTGTGTGGAGGGTAGGTGAATCCCCATGCGTTAAATGGACACCTATTAGGGCTTACTACCATAGGACCCAAGAGGAGCCCACACATACGACAAAACCCACAACTCCTATTCGGTTTTGAACAGGGCTTCTATGTAAAGATCGGGGGTTTCACAATGATAAATTGACTATGGGGCTCGGGTTCTTGCCTCGTCCTAATGCGAGGGACCACATTGCTGGATCCATCAGCGTTGAAGCATGTGTTTGGATGGCGGTGAATGAGAGGGCCCGCTCACTGCCGCCGCGACTCGACATAGCCAGGCTGCTACCGGTTTGGCTACCTTGGATAGTTACTTGCAGGCATAACGCACACTGAGACACATCCAACAATTTTGTGACATCTTAAACTGCGTGGTATGGAAAGAGAACATGATGGGATCCTGTCAAGGACACACATTTGTTTGTTCCCAAACATGTTACGCAAAACATCAAGTTGGTTTGTTGCATTGCTCGCTACCCACCGACTGTGTTATGTCCCTGACGTACATGAGTCCCTACACTCTGTGAGTGTGCGGCCTTTTCATTACATTCATGGTCCACCACATGTCAACCTTGGTGTTTTTACACCGATTGGCCAAGGGCATTTTGGCTACCTGCTTTGACCTCTTGTGTTCCTTTCAAGAAGCATCAGACTACTTTGACCACTTTCGAGTTGAAAAAAATTGTCGCAAAAGATATCAATGTTTTGATATTGTTCGGTTGACTTCTTGACGGCAGTGTTATTTCATGAAATAGTGCCATAGTTTTCTTGAAGCCCTAGACTTCTTGGTGGAGCTTCTTGAAGCTGACACTCACAGCGTGACCTTGCACGCGTTGCTTGGCTTGAGTGCCGAGGACCCAACATATGTCTCATTCTCATTTTTGGCATTGTATACATGTGCTCAACTCACTTGACACTTATCATTGAAGTACACATACTACTTCATACAAAAAATCAATTTGTCCCCAATCATCAAATAATTGTTTTTACAAGATCACATTCCTGTGAACCACCTATGTTCCTGTAACACTTGGAATCGAAGCGCAACAGTCCTAGAGGGACAACCAATGCATTAACCACATGGCGACAACCTCGCACAAGTTTCTAACCTATCTCAAACATTCCAAAGATCACAGATCTTGTGACAAAAAAGGTCAACAGTGCGAGTGCAACCAGCGACGAGCAGCAGTCGCTGGCGAACACTCCAGTGATGGAGGATTAGTAGCACGCAAACATCGATACTCTTAAAAAGAACCAGACAGTCGCATCATCATTTGTGATGAATGACACAACACCGACAAACCCGATGGCCAACCCACTGACGGACCCCTTAGGGTCGACAAATCATTTATCTCCATCGCTGCCCGTTGGATTGAAACCAGGTGAAATAGGAGGCATCGGCCAACAAGCTTGAATAAATGAAGACATGTTCCAGAAGACATTGGGACTGGAAAGCCTGAACACCCATCTGCTCCAACAACTTAACGTGATGATGGAGGAGCTTTAGAAGTCTTGTGTGTGCGAAGTAGTGCTCATTGAGAAAATCCACCTCTTGAGTGAACCCCATGTTCAACCGGCACTTCGTGAGCTGTTCGACCCCGCAAACTCCAAGGGACCGTCAGTCAGGATGTGGCTGATGATTTTGGAGGTGTACTTCACTACTGTTGGATTAAATAGTGACAAACAAAAAAACGACCTCGCGGCCTCGATTTTCCGTAACACCACTTTGAGTCGGTGGTCCGATGAAAATGTCATCCAATAGTATGAAGAGGTCAGCGGAGCCCAACCAATGGCTCATCTGTCCGCTCTAACATTGTCGACCATAGGTGTACCACCTCTCAAGTAGATGAATAATATTTTGTACAAACATCTCACACCACTGGAAATGTGGAGTGAATTTCGTGCGCTATCCTTGCTCACTTTGGAAAGGTCAACAGGAATTCTGACGTATGGTACAGGCTTCAGCGCATGCGTCAGTAATTGAGCGTGGCGGATTATACGTAACACTTTCATGAAGTCATTACCAGTAGTGACCTTGCCCTTTCAAGACTCTGTTCTACTACAACAACGTCCTCAAGCAAGATATCTGGCGATAGTTTTTGGCATCCAAGATGACCTTCTAGTAATCATTGTAGGTGCTGATCGCATTGACAACCTCGCCTACAATGCTTAGATGGAGGAATCTAGTGGCTGGCGACCCAGAAACCATAATTCTTATTGTGATAGAGGAAAGTAGCAGTTGACAAAAAACCTCGTCTTTGATGGAGATTGACGCCGCCACTCAACGCCATGAACGGCTGAGGTATGGTTAATTGAGGTCTTTTGGTACACTGTTAGATGGGTGTATAGGTACCTACGTCAGAAGGTAGTTTCCTAGAAGGTTACGAGGGTTCGAACAATTTTTTTGCATGTAATACCATTTTAGGTATGCTAAGAATTTCTAAAAATACCTACTCCGCCTACATAAGTTTACGTAATAACAACATGTGCAACCCTGTCCATTTCGCACATACTGGCACATTTATGTTTCCGACATCTTCTCGATCGGATGAGCCCCCCCCCTCCCGGATTGCATATGGCGAGTGTATGAGGGAGTGTATGTGGTGGAAGTCGTGAGACGTACACTAGTGTACGTCTCGCGACTTCCAGGAAACTCTCTCACAAGAGTTTATTCGTGTGTTTTTTTTGTACCCCCACATACACCGCCTTATACATTTTCCTGTATTGGGGAGGGGGGGGGACGGTTCCGTCGACATCGCTCGGTCCACCCCCCCCCTTCCGGATTGCATATGGCGAGTGTATGAGGGAGTGTACATGGTGGAAATCGCGAGACGTACACTAGTGTGTGTCTTGCGAATTCCGGGAAACTCTCTCGCAAGAGTTCATTAGCGTATTTTTTTCGTACCCCCCCAGATACACCGCCTCATACACTCGCCTCATACACTTTCCCGTATTGGGGGGAGGGGGAGACGGATCCGTCGACATCGCTTGGTCCACCCCCCCCCCTCCCGGATTGTATATGGTGAGTGTATGAGTGAGTGTATGTGGTAGAAGCCGCGAGATGTAGATTAGTGTACGTCTTGTGACTTTCGGGAAACTCTCTCACAAGAGTTCATTAGTGTATTTCTTTTGTACCCTCCCACATACACCGCCTCATACACTCGCCTCATACACTTTCTTGTATTGGGAGGGGGGGGAGACTGATTCGTCGACATCACTCGGTCCATCCGCCCCCCCCCTCCCGGATTGTATATGGTGAGTGTATAAGGGAGTCTATGTGGTGGAAGTCACAAAACGTACACTAGTGTACGTCTCGCGAATTCCGAGAAACTTTGTCACAAGAGTTCATTAGTGTATTTTTTTCGTAACCCCCCAGATACACCGCCTCATACACTCGTCTCATACACTTTCCCGTACTGGAGGGGGGGTAGGCGAGACCGATCCATCGACATCGCTCGGTCCATCCCCCCCCCCCGGATTGTATATGGTGAATGTATGAGTGAGTGTATGAGTGAGTGTATGTGGTGGAAGTCGCGAGACATACACTAATGTACGTCTCGCTACTTCTAGGAACTCTCTCAGAAGAGTTCATTAGTGTTTTTTTTGTACCCCCCCACATACACTCACCTCATACACTTTCCCATATTGGGGGGGGGGGGGAAGACGGATCCGTCCACATCGCTCGGTCAACCCCCCCCTGCATATGGAGAGTGTATGAGGGAGTGTATGTGGTGGAAGTCGTGAGACGTACACTAGTGTACGTCTCGCGACTTCCAAGAAAATCTCTCACAAGAGTTCATTAGTGTATTTTTTTTGTACCCGCCCAGATACACCGCCTCATACACTCACCTGATACACTTTCCCGTATTGGGGAGGGGGAGACGGATCCGTCAACATCGCTCGGTCCATCTCCCCCCCCCAGATTGTACATGGTGAGTGTATGAGTGAGTGTATGTGGTGGAAGTTGCGAGACGTACACTAGTGTACGTCTCGCGACTTCTGGGAAACTCTCTCACAAGAGTTCATTAGTGTATTTTTTTTGTACCCCCCCAGATACACCGCTCCATACACTCCCCTCATACACTTTCCCGTATTTGGGGGGGGGGGGAGGATCCGTCGACATCGCTCAGTCCATCCCTCCCCTCCCCGAATTGTATATGGTGAGTGTAGGAGTGAGTGAATGTGGTGGAAGTCACGAGACGTACACTAGTGTACGTCTTACGGCTTCCGGAAAACTCTCTCACAAGAGTTCATTGGTGTCTTTTTTCGTACCCCCCCACATACACCGCCTCATACACTCGCCTCATACACTTTCCTGTAGCGGGGGGGGGGGGGGGGGAGACTGATCCGTCGACATCAGTGTCCATCCCCCCCTCCCCTCCGGTTGTACATGGTGAGTGTATGAGGGAGTGTATGTGGTGGAAGTCACGAAACGTGCATTAGTGTACATATCGTGACTTCCGGGAAACTCTCTCACAAGATTTCATTAGTGTATTTATTTTGTGCCCTCCCGGATACACCGCCTCATACACTCGCCTCACACACTTTCCCCTGTTGGGGGAGGGGGAGACTGATCCATCGACATCGCTCGGTCCATCCCCCCCTGGGATTGTGTATGGTGAGTGTACGAGTGAGTGTATGTGGTAGAAGTCAGGAGACATACACTAGTGTACATCTTGTGACTTCCAAGAAACTCTCTCACAATAGTTCATTAGGGTATTTTTCTAGTACCCCCCAACATACACCGCCTCATACACTCGCCTCATACACTTTCCCGTATTGGGGGGGGAGACTGATCCGTCGACATCGCTCGGTCTACTCCGTCTCCCCTCGGATTGTATATGGTGGGTGTATGATGGATTTTATGTGGTAGAAGTCGTAAAACGTACACTAGTGTACATCTTGCGACTTCTGAGAAACTCTCTCACAAGAGTTAATTAGTGTATTTTTTTCGTACCCCCCAGATACACCGCCTCATACACCCTCCTCATATACTTTCCGGTATTGGGGGGGGGGGGACTGATCCATCGACATCGCTCGGTCCATCCCCCCCCCCCGGATTGTATATGGTGAGTGTAGGAGTGAGTGAATGTAGTGGAAGTCACGAGACGTACACTAGTGTACGTCTCGCAACTTCTACCACATACACTCACTCATACATTCACCATATACAATCCGAGAAGGGGAGGGGGGATGGACCGAGCGATGTCGATGGATCAGTCCCCCCCCCCCCAAATACATCGCCTCATACACTTTCCGGTGTTGGGGGGGGGGGAGACTGATCCGTCGACATCGCTCGGTCCACCCCCCCTCCCGGATTGTATGTGGTGAGTGTATGAGTGAGTGTATGTGGTGGAAGTCGCGAAACTAACACTAGTGTACGTCTTGCGACTTCCTGGAAACTCTCTCACGAGAGCACACTAGCGTATGTTCGGTATAGGACATCGATCGAACAAGTCCCTCGTGACCTAGACAACTCGATTCATGGTGCGCAAAGACAACAGGACAGTAATAGGTAAGTAAAGGTTGAACATAAATGACAAGGTAGGAAAGTACGCACATATTAGGTCACTTAATCTTCCTCCATCTGCTTTTACTACATTAAATGAAACATTTGAAACGTAGTTGTTTCTAGGAAATAGACAACTGGTGAGGGGAAACTTCTATGAAGGTTCCTAGGATGTCCACCCAGCATGTACACTGCAAAATGAGTATACAATTCACAGGTGATTGGTCATGAATGGAACAGCTCTCCTAGACTTGTGGAAAACCGGGTCACATCGCATATGACTGCCAAAAAACGGCATCAGCAAACTAAAAATGGAAGCAAGTCACCCAGCAAAAATGAGGATTTGATAAATGGAAAAGGAAAGAAGTGGACAGTGAGGCTTCTGTACGAACGAAAAACTTGTTACTGGCGGAGCGGCCATCTAAGCGGCTCACATTGGTCCAGACGAGGGTTCCTGACATCCCACAGTTTGACGAGGAGTACAAGGATGACCAACCGGCGATATCGCTATGAGTACAACCAAGGAGTTGTAAGAGTTGTAGAATCGTACCAACACTGTTGGATGGAGGAGCTTTTCTTAGCTTTGTAAGTAATGAAATGGTTCAAACGTTGACTTTACAGATCACACCAGGAGTGTTTGAAGGAAAAATCATTAATAGAGAACTATAGATCCATTGACTTCGCAAACCTCTGCGATAAGGAATCTAAGACTTGCATGATTCAATGATTTGGAGAACTTGTCCACTGAGTGACTACAATCCACATGTGGACTGGAGCAGCAGGTCCTTCTACATCAGCAATAATGGAAGAAGACAACACCTGCCTCTTGTTGAGCAATCAACAACAAAACAACGGTTACAGAAAGCAACAAAGGAAGCTACGGGCGTTGACTTTGATGAGACCTTTGCTCCATTCGGTCGCTACACTGCCGCCCGGGCTCTCTTGAGCCTGGTCGCCCAGCATGACTGGGAGTTGGAGCAGATGGATGTTAATAACGCATTCCTGCACGGTCGCCTTGATGAGGAGATCTACATGGTGTCGCCCCCAGGTTTCACTGATGGCACTAACCAGGTCTGTCGGCTGCGTAAGGCACTGTACGGGCTCAAATAGTCACCGCGCTGTTGGAACTTGGAGATCTCCTCCACTCTGGAGAGAGGTGGCCACCACCGCAGCTCAGTCGACCCCGCACTCTTCCTGAGTGCACCTTCGCAGCCTCTCATAGCCATTCTGGTCTACGTGGATGATCTCCTCATTGCATCACCCAGTCCAGCAGCCGTGCAGTCAGTGAAGACTCTCCTCCAGTCGGTCTACAAGATGAAAGACTTGGGTCCAGCTCGCGTGTTTCTTGGCATGGAGCTCGAGAGGGACTGTCAGCGCAGGACATTACATGTACACCAAGCTGCGTACATTCACAGCCTAGGGGAGCGCTTCTCTTCACTGCTTGCTGAGACCCCCACAGCATCCACACCGATGGCCCCGGCAGGCCAGCGTCTACTGAAGTCGTCTGACCCATCACAGTTGGGCAACACTGTCAACGTTACCGATTACCTCAGTGTGATTGGATCACTGATGTACCTTGCCAGTACCACCAGAGCCGATGTGGCCTTTTCGGTCAACTTTCTGGCTCAGTTCTCTGAGCAGCCTCGGCAGAAGCACCTCGAGGCTGCACTGCGCGTGGTTCGCTATGCCTTGTCTACTGCACGTGTCGGCCTGTGTTGCAGGTCACAGCCCTCTGTGGTTGTTGATGGGTACACTGACAGTAACTGGGCCCATGATGCGGATGCACGTAGTCACACAGGCTACATCTTCCTTGTAGGTGGCACTCCCATTTCATGGAAGAGTGGCAAACAAGGTTGCGTGGCACGCAGCTCTATTGAAGCTGAGTATGTTGCGCTCGACCCAGGTACGTGTGAGAGTGTTTGGCTTTCTTGCTTGTTGCAGCAGCTTCGCGTGCCCATCCGCTACATCACTCTGCGCTGCGACAACCAGATCACCAAGGCAATTGCAGAGCATGATGACATGCACCACTCTCGCACCGAGCACATCAACATTGAGCATCACTTTGTGCGTGAGCGAATTGCCGCAGGAGATGTTCAGGTTGTCTGGGTCGACACGCGTCAACAGCGTGGAGAATTTCTCACCAAAGCTCTTAGCAGTGGAATGTTCAAGGCTGCTGTGCATGCTGTCGGCTTGTTGCACGTTCGTGATCCTCCTGGCTGATGTGGTGTCTTCGTTCCACTCGTCGTGAATCCTCGTACGTTGTGTGGGCTGTTCGTCTGTGGATCATGGGGGAGTGTTAGTGTTTGACACACATGCAAGTGACCTCTTGTCTCCACCCACTCATTCACTCGCTCATTACAGGTGACTGAACACCATTGAAGCCATGGTCCAAGCAAGGCTGGTCGGGTGCAAAGCATGAGTGATCCCAGCCATGCTCACGTCCTTCTGTGGTGGAACCGTGTAATTCTCAGTGGTTGAGAGTGAGCCACTTGGTGGCTGAAACATGAGAAATTACTTCAAGTGATGCATGCACCACATACGCTCGTAGTCGGTGTGGTTTATGGAATTATGTTCATGCATGCTGTGCAGGTTGTTTGGTTCTTGCCCGGGTTGCTGATCCTACGGGGCCACACACTGAGTCGCTCTGAGGTGTGAGAAATCGCGGCGGCTTTTTGCCGACCGGCCAAGTTCGACCCCGGGGTAGCGGCTTGGCCCCACTTCGAGTCACTCGAGTGGGTGGCCCGGTCAACTGCGGCTAAGACCTCGCTTGCTCGTTACTCTCAGACTTGTTGTTCTTACGCGACCTCTCAACCAGGTTTCTCACCTCTCTTGCCCCACCCTAGCCATGGATGCTTCTCTCTCCTAGACTAGTGTGTATGAGAACTTAAAGCGGCCTCTTGCCGCTGCCTACCGCAGCAACGACATCTTCACCGCCAGCGACAAAACACTCCTCAGCTCGGCGAACATCAAAATCTGCGGATTCGATTGATCGAAGCTCAAACCCCGATGGTTGAGACCGTTTGAGATCGAGCGCATGGAAACCCCTCTGGTTGCGGGACTGGAACTCCCCGACACTATGCAAGTTCATCCGGTGTTCCATGTTAGCAGGCTCAATCACTACCGAGACCACGGAGAGGACTTCCTTGGCAGAGACGTCCCTGCCCCGCCTCCCGTCCAAGTGGATGAAGACATGGAGTATGTAATCGAGGACATCCTCGGCCTTCGACGACGAGGCAAGACGAAAAATCAAATGGCACGACTAAGACGCCGCACACAACAGCTGGGAACCATACGACAACCTCTGAGACGTCGATCATCTCATCGGCGGCTACTACCGTCGTCACTGGGCCACAGCTGCACGCGCATTGGGACGTCGCGGCTAAAAGGGGGTAAGTGTCATGTACCAGACGTACACGAGTACCTAATCTTCTCCAGTGGGCATTGATGGTATTACACAAGCAGCTCATCGTGTCGCAAGAACCGCGTCGTTCACTCTAATGGTCGAGGGCAAACTGGCCAACTGCCCCTCCCTAAGTGGATATTCGCGAACCTTCCGACAGCTTCGACCACTCTTGCGAACCCATAGACAGAAGTGTCACCACCTTACGGTCAACTTCTGGACGCATCACGACGAATCTAGATTTACAAAGATGCATCTCGCATCTTCACCGTGGATTCTCAAAGACCCCCGACTCCTTGGCGGATCTTCTCGAATCTGACCACTGAGGACACGAATGTGCATGCGGCGCTCATCGATGGAACCATCGATCTCGACTATGCTTCATTCGTAACTTGACACTTGCATATGTGTCTTATCGCTAATCATAAATTACTCAAGTGTCCCAAATGATAAATATTTTTTGCCTCAAAACCTCTATCTTTTCACGATCTACACTCCGTTTGGTGTAACAGTACGAGCATGAATCAGGCTAGGCCTTTGAGTGTTTTGTTGGCCGGTGCAGGGTCGATGAGAGTCACACTTTGCGTTTTAGCGGTATCCGAGCTATTTGGCCTTAACCAATTTGGACCCATGGCTGTACCGCCGCCGTTGGCGACAACCGAAGGGCAAGATGCAAGTCAGTTGAGAAGCTAATAGTCGAGTCTACTTCAGTTCCAAGAACGACACTTGCAAACCCGACTTTGGCAACCAGCCCGTTGTTCGCGATTGGTTCATAAGAACAGGGCATATCTCACCCATCTTCCGCTTTTTCTCCGCTGATCCGGGGCCCAGCTTGCAGTAGCAGCGACACGTGGGATAGCTTTTGCCACGCTGTCCGTCACCGCCTTTACCGCCAGGCGCGCGGCGACCCACCTCCCCCCCCCCCCCCCCCCCCCCCCC
>SZWC01002277.1:135212-174311 GCA_023375785.1 Penium margaritaceum
GGGGTGAAAGGGTCAGTTTCTGTGGTGTCATTGTTGACGCATGGAGGCTTTTTGAACCGGCTTGTCTGCACATGAAGATTGTGGGAAGGATAGGCTCTTTCAAGGTTTTGGATGTGCCTGATCTTGGTAAGACCATGAATGTTTTATGGAGCGCCACATTGAAGCTTGCTCTCGCTTATGTGGAATTCAGGCGATGCTGGGTTCGAAGTCGGCACTCACGGCCATGCGTCAGCAGATTTCGACAGCGATGGCGAGAAGCAACAAAGATCCCAACTGGCAAGCAGCTCTCCGACAATGAAGTCTGGTCGTGGACATGCGCAAATGCAGCAGGGTCACATTTTGGGAGAGGATAGCTGCAGGCAGGCTGCGCCACGTGCAGTCCTTCACAAGCCACGTGTTGGGCCTGCAAGGCTCCGTGCTCCTCAGGTGGGGGATTGTCTTGCTGAAAGCCGATGCTCGTTCATACATGAGAGAGGTTTTGCATGTTTAGTTGACAGCGATGCACGTTTCTATCCACAAAAGAACGTGGCATTTGTTGACAGTGCCTTTGCTTTCACATGGTTTCTTCGTGTAACTGGTGCAGGCCTTCCGAGGGAGCGCATCATCATCGTTCCTGATGGGGTCTGCTTCCCGAATCCCATGCTACAAGTTTGCCCTTGTGTAAGGGTATGCTTCTTCACGTGCCCACACCTGCTGGTGCTTCAGTCTGTGACCAGAAGATGGCGGCCGTAGAAGATAGTGCAATCGTGTGGACCATTTCCGCTGCGAGGGCAAGTATCCACATAATCAAACCAAGCTTGCCTCGTAAGGGCAAGCCGTAACCTGAACTTTGTGGAACAGTTGTAAAACTATTTATGAACTGCAGCCTACTCTTCTCCCACTACATTANATCATGTTTTGCAAGTAGACGAACTTCGACAAGGTCACGCACATCGAGTGGAATACTTCCATTTTTTAAATGCCCATTTTACTGAGATCATTGAACTTTTGTGCCCCTTTAAGGAAGGAGATTGGCATGACAAGGTGCGGTTCATGGGATGCTGGTGCGAGAAGCTATTTCAGATTTTAAGCATATTGCGTTCGGACAGGGTTTTAGCATTTATCAGTGTGATATTGTTTCTCTCACGTCTATCTTCTCTAGTGTAGGGTTTTTTTTCCCAACATGTTGACTGTTTTGTGTCTACAATTTTTGTCAAAGTTTAGCATTTGCAAGAAATAAACGTTTTCTCTCGGGCGCCGATTTTTTTCTTCATGTGAAGAAATGCAATACTCTCGCAAACTCGTATGGATCCCATCGATTATGTTTCGTACTTCTCCATTGAGTACCATGGTACTCATTTTGTACCGTGGGAGAACGGGACCTTCAAACAAAGGTATACCGTGTACCGCGGTACTCCCGAAATACCGCGGTACTTTACCAATACCGTACGGAACGCCGTTACGGTACCGGTATCGGTATTGAGCTGCCAGAAAACTAGGGTACCGCGGTATTCATACCGTGGTAGTCTGGTACCGCGGTATTCAAGTACCGCGGTACCAAATACCGCGGTATTGCAGCCCTGCCGTCCACTGTGTCACGTAAAAAATTGTTCCAGCCACCATGTTTTTTGCAAAAGTAAAGGAGGCACTTGGAAAAACATTAGTCGGGTTCAAGTAAAGGGAGGCACACAAGCACATTTGGGAAAAAAGTTTAAGTGGCAAGGCAGGGGCAAAATCGAGCTACGATGCGATGACATCCTCCGGTTGGTTGAGAAGTGCAACTTCATGCAGCTTTTCAACAGCATCGCGACTCCGCTTCTGCGTGCGGCTCCATGCAGTGCGGTAATGCACAGCCAAGAGTGCGCGAGTCACGGCTGGCCGTCGATAGCATCGTACGGCTGAACAAAGAAGGATGCTCGAACATCCAAACTTGGACATTTGAAGGGCCTCGCGGTGACCGTGGTCAGCTCTGCTACGAGGGGGAGTCGAACAGTGGACGAATATGAAAATCAGGGAATTACTGGTCTACCCACCCACTTCCTCGCCTAAACAATTAAAAAAAACCAGATATAGGAGAATATAGATGGCACTAAAAACGAAATGAAAAAGGGACGAATTTGGGTGACAGTACGGTACCAAATCATACTATTTTCACCCAAAACTGGGACCTTTGAATAGTATATTTGTTCAACTACCGGGGTTAATGGCTGCTGTTCTATGATTTTGTACACTGATCGAATCTCTGTTGGGTCAAGAATGCGTCCTTCAGATTCTTCGGATCACACCAGAAGTTTGAACGCTCCAGTCGCACCATCAGATGCAACGCTCACCTCAGTGTTGCGCAGCCTTCTTAGGGAGGTTCTCCTTTGGCACTCACAAGCGGCAGACAGCCATCCGACAGGCCCTTCTTAGTGACCATAAAGATCCTACGTGACTTTTGAATGAAGCAACTGTCTCCAGGAGAAGCCTCTGCCGAACGCTAGCGCCAGCTTGACCTGCACGCGGTGAAGCACCTGGCGCCATGCAAGCTTCCTCCCAGGCGACGTCCTGGATGTTCACCCAAGAAGAATCCAGACCTCGTCCTTGCTACTCTGGAAGCTGCCACCGTCCCGCCAATTGGGTCGCTGACCGCTCGCACACATCTTCCCAAGACGACGGCCAGTGCATTGCTGTCAAGTGCCGGTGATGCTCCAGCTGGTGCATTGCAGACAATCGCCGGTGATGCTCCAGCCGGTGGCGGACAAAATGGTGACCACACCAACCAGCATGGCGAGTATGTCAATTGGCTTGGTGATGGTCAGTTGCCATGCATCAACGGTGCGAAGGTAGCCAGTGGGATCGCATATGCTGCAGTGGAGCTTCTGGGCAAGCTGCATCGCGACGATGGAGGGCGATGCGTCTATGACCAGCTCAATCCGTCGACAGTGCGTGGCTAGAACGAACCGTCGTCGGTTAACCTGCTTGTCAAATTTCGTCACTTACTAATCCATGTTGATGAAATCAATAGGCAAGGTTCCACGTCAAAGCACACATACGGCCCGCATGGGAAAAGAGGATTTCTGGAACGCCATGATGGGTTTGAAGCAAAAATCATGGAGACCATCGCAGAATTGTGGCAAGCCAGTACAATTATAAACTCCTTGAACCTCCGAAGTGTGCGGTATGCAAATGCCATCCGGAGGAATTGCCCTCTAACGGCGGAAGCATGTCGTTCTTTCGGAGTTGGATCCATGAATTTGTGTTGGTTTATGTGCCACTACCACATGGTGACCTTTGGCCTCACTGCACACTCACATCACTGATGCAGGTGACTGACCAGAGAGAGCCAACTCTGCATGTTGTGCCTTCATGACGACGTGTCCACACGTCAGGCCAACTCCTTCGACCAATTTTCGAGGAGGCTTCACCAGTCTTGTATGCTAGGCATAGACCGAGCCGGGTGCTCGTGTTGTGATTTGTGACGTTCCTGTCGACCTGTACAGTTTCCTGTGACCACTCGGCCGTGTCCATACTCGTGCAGATCCCTGATGTGGACCCTGGTGGTACCGGTGCATCGTCTGGTTGTGGACTACCAGCTTGGACCTGACCGACGACCGTTCCAGAGCTCTGGACGCTGCCCAAGACCTCCTGCAGTTTTTGTGCAGCACGCAGGAGTCTATCGATGGATTGGCCATGGGCCCGATTTGCATGTTTTTGCATTGTGTGTCCACCGTTTGATGCCGGATGCATGCATGTGACTAGTCGTAGCATCCGGCTTGCGATTATGCACGTCTAGATTCAGACGGCGCAACATTCTGACATGTCTGCGCAGAGTTACGGCCAAAACAGTGGTTTTGGGCCGGTTGCTGCAGCGTGCGACACCCGCTGTGCGCCGCGGTAGGTACTTATGCCATGGACCTGTCATTTTTCATTTCTCTCTGCAAATGCTATTGAAGCATTCTGACACTTTGCCTTGTCTATCCTAGCTAGACCCTTGCCGTTGTGTGCACGACCCGTGACTGTCGTCACCGTCTGACCAGGCACTGACGCCTAGTCTGCGGCTGTCCCGCTAGGAAGCTTCCACGCATCTTCTCGTGGTATCAGAGCGGTGAGACACTTTTCACGGAGCTGCGCAGCAGAGACGCAACAGAGCAGCAACAGTGAGCGTCAGCGCTGTTGCCGATCCACAGGGGCTTGCAGACGACACCCGACTGCCGGGGACATCACCTACGTGAGAGTGCATGAGCAACAACCACCAGCAGCAGCAGGTGACTCCTGCAGCAGGCGGCAGCTGCTAGCAGCTGCTGGCCTTGGCGCCAGCAGCAGCGGCAGCAGGCCACAGCCGCGACAAGCGGTGGCTGGCAGCAGTAGCAGCAGCTCGCGGCAACAACAGCGTGCAGCAGCAGGAGCACGCAGCAGGACGAGCGTGCAGCAACGCTGCGCAGCGGCGGTGGTGACGGCGGGCAGCAGCAACGTGCAGCAGTAGGAGCATTGAGCAGCAGCAGCAGCAGCAGCAGCATCGAGCAGCAGCAGCAACATACAACAACAGCAGCAGGAGCGTAGCAGAGCAACAGCGCAGCAGTAGCGCGCGGCGGTAGCAGCGCGAAGCAGCCCCTACGCGCAGCAGCTGCAGCAGCAGCGCGCAGCTACGCTGCTGCACAGCAGCAATGCGCAGGTGCTGCTGCTGCGCTGGCACCTTCAGCAGTAGCAGCAGCCGAGCGGAAGCTGCTTCGGAGCTTCCGCGCAGCTTGCGCGCGGCTGCTGCGGAGCAGCTCTCTACGTAGCGGGGCAAAAACCGTGAGGGTTATCCAAAAAAGGGATCTGACATCAGCATTTTTCCTTGCTGACGTCATCAGGTCATGCTGACGTCAGCAACCACCTGTTGATGTCAGCACTTTCCTTGGTCAAATTTTTGGTCGGAGAGTCAAAATTTGCCAGCATTTCAACTCATTGAGAAACGCTGACATTTTTGCAATCCAACCAAGTTGACATCTCGGCCCATAATGAGCGGTGACATGGCTCCGTCCGATGATAAGGGAAAAAGGATACTAGTCCCCTCCTCTTCCTCCTCAGGGGTCATGAGCAAACGTTCGCAGACTATTGAGGACCTGCGAAGACAGGAGGACGAGATGCATTGCCTATAGCGGGAGTAGAGTGACGCCATCCGTACACTCACTGAGCTTCTTCGGGGGCAGTCCACAGCCCCACGGCAGACCTCTTAGGGAGCTGCCAATGTCGTCCCCTCTACTCAGCAGTCAGCTCTAGCACCGGAGACAGGAGCTGGATGCGACCCGCCAGCTCTTGATCCTTGGGATGAGGATCCAAATATGCCAGGCATGGAGGGCGAATCCTCCGAGCGTGAGATTCGTCAGCTTCATGAGCGTCTCCGCCAGCTCCAGACAAGCTCTCGGCCCCCACACACATCTCGTTTTCCCGAGATTCGATTGTCGCCTGACCTCCACCCCAGCGACTTCCCTCTTCCCGGTGTCTTCCCCGTCCCTCGTCCTTCCCAGCCTGTGGTTGCTCTCCATACGGAGCGGCAACCCAAGGACTTCGAGAAACCACCCCCACGGTATGTCAGTGAGGACGGTTTTGATTGCTGGGAGATCCTTTTCGAGGTTTGGGCCACTTCAAAGGGAGTGTGGCCCTACTACCACAATTCGTATCAGACTACGGACCGAGCACATGTGCTTACAGCGGCTAGGACGATGCGCGGACTTCTTTATGCCATGCCGCGCGACACCGTCGTCAACTTCCGCTCGTTCCTTGGCGAGCCCGGCACAGGGAGCGGCGGTGATCCATGCGGAGGCTGGGACCTGACATTATCCCTGCTTGCTGCGGAGATGCAAAACACCCGTGCCGGTCACATTTGTGCCTTTCCCTCCCTTCGTTAGGGGCCTGTCAAGCCTGGAGTCGACTACTGGTGATGCGCCATGCGCATCTACACGCGCCTTGGGACCTCAGGAGGTAAACAACTGTGGGCGCCCCGCACGATCATGCTAGGAGTTTGTCTTGAGCGAACAATCATATTCACAAGGTACAACGACGCCGTGCTCAAGCCGTTCTCCGCCTCACTGCAGCTTCTTCCTTGGGCGCACCAGCTCTTCCTCCAGGCGACTTCCGCCCGTGAGGCAGCCGTGGCTCATCAGGATTCTGCCCTTGCTACAGCAGTCATCGCATCACCACCAACGCCCCTCCTACAGTCTCCTTCTCCATCCTCTGTCATGTCCTCCTCTTCCTCTTCCTCCCCGGTTACACCGACTCAGACACAGGGTGTAGTGACAACCACACAGGGGAAGGATGGGAGACAGAGGCGCGGCTCGGGCCAGCACCAATCACAACAGCAGCCGTCATCAGGCAGTAGCAGTGGGCGCTCTGTTTACTGCTACAACTGTGGAGGCGCTCATTGCTACACTGAGTGCCAACAGCTACTTGAATGGGCGCGGATTACTCGTGGGCTTCGGGCTACGCAGGCACTACGGTCTACGTTGAGCAGCACATCCTCCGAGCGCGCGCGACCACGACCACATCTGTTCCCGCTTCACCACCGGCGAGCAGCGGCGACCCGCACCCAAGTGACCACACCATTGTAGAGCTCCGACACCTTCTGGCGCTTCGCTTTCAGGGAGGTGTGAGTGTGTTGTCACAGCCGGGTGGTTCAAAGATCGTCTGTCTGTCTGTTCTTGTGGCTCGGGATGACTCGTGTGGGGGGCACAATCGGCATGTGATGACGATCGGCCTGACTGTACAAATTGGATTTAGGAGTCTCACATTTGCGCCCTTCATTGTTCCTCCCCACCTGCTGCTCAGCGTCCATCTGAGGCCAAGTGTTCCATTGCACATTGTATAGTGACGTCTTCCAGTCGTGATTCAAGTGGCACTTGGATCATCGATTCCGGTGCCACTCATCACATGATCTGTCGTCGTAGTGACTTTGTTTTTCTCGGCCCACGTTGAGTCTGTTCGTTCCGTTCGCACAGGCTCTGGTCAGTCCTTGCCAGTCCAGGGTGTTGGAGTCGTGTGTTTCGATGGTCTGTCTAACCCCCTCTATCTTTCCGAGTTGCAGTTTGCGCCTGACTTTGAGCTCAATTTGCATTCTGTACGTGCATGCACACTGATGGGACTCTCTGTGGAGCACACTGCAGACTCCGCAACTGTGACTTCTATTGACACTCGTTGTATTATTCTTCGTGCCTCTATTGTGGATGACCTGTATCGTGTCTCTTGGACTTCTCCTCCTTGCTCCCCCTCCTCCTCAACTCGTGCTTTTATCATTGGCGTTCTTTCTCCTATGCACCAACGATTGCTTCATTGCCGTCTGTGTCATGTAGGCTTCGACAGTGTGTAAAAGCTCATTTGGACACAGCCCGTCCTCGGTCTTTGGACGGCTTCTTTCGAGAAGCCGCCTAAGCCTGACTGTCTCTTCTACGCTCAGGGTAAGATGCATCGTTGCACCTACCCTGAGTTTCATTCTCACGTACTTCGTCCTCCCAAGTTAGTCCATTCGGACCTTCTTGGTCCTCTTCTTGTCGAGTCTCTGTCTGATCGGGGTCGATACGTCCTGACCCTGACTGATGACTTCACCCGGATGCGGTGGGCCTACAGCCTGCACCAGAAGAGTGACGCCGCTCTCGCTATTCGCCTCTGCCTAGTGATGGCTGAGCGTCAGTCTTGCCACACATTGCATACCTTCCGCTCAGATCGCGACGTCAAGTTTCTGGGCAAGATGGACAGCTTCTTCATCGAGCGCGAGATTTTTCACCAGGTCTGCGCTCCTGCTACTCCTCAGCAGAACGGTTTTTCTGAGTACTGGAACCGCACCATGGAGGATGCGGTTTGCACTATGCAGTCTGAGTGCGGTCTCCTGGCGTCCTTCGCTTTTGGGGGATTCGCCTACATGATTTGGGTCTGGAACCGCCTCCCGCACGGTCCCCTTCCGGACCACGTCACGCCGTATAAGCTCTGGTTTGGCCACCGTGCTGACCTGCGCCTCGCTCGCGTGTGGGGATCCTTGGCTTCTGTGTGGTACACCGAGGACCAGCAGGGGTCCAAGGTCTCACCGCGGGATCGCTTGTGTGCCTTCGTAGGCATCTCCCCGCGGTCGAAGGCCTGGCAGTTTTGGGATCCTGCTCTTCCTTGCATCGTCGAGTCACGCGACACGCTCTTCTTTGAGTCCCTCACCTACCGTGATCTAACATCGATCACGTCGCTATCCATCACACATGTTCCTAAGTGTGAGGTTTCTCGACGGATGGGGAAGTGTGCGCATGCGAACACCTCTTGCCAGGCTGATGTTTTTGTTCGAGCTCCCTCCACTGCTCGGTCTCAGGCTCTTGATGACCCAACAATCATCGTTGTCGGCCCAGAGACCTCTCCAGCACAGTCGGCTTCTACCCCTTCTCCCTTGCACCCCACAGGTACCCAACATCGTATATCTGTGCATACTCCTATGACCGTAATCGTGTCCGCTGGTACTCTTGCCTCTGTGCGTGGGCGTGCCTCACTTGCTCCTACCGTGACACCCAGTTCCGTATCTCCCACACATGCCTCTTCTTGCACAACATCACGAGCTCCTTTGCCTCAGCCCTCACCAGCTGTGGTCGTGCGTGTCTCTGCGCTTGAGGTGCATCCCCCGAGCCTAGGTTACTCATGTGAGCCTGGCGGTCGTCTTCGACCATTGGACTCTGAAGTCCAACGAGTGTCAGTTCCCGCACCCAGGGGCTCCACTTGCAGCATCGCGAGTGGTGATCCTGGCACAAAGGCCCTAGGCCTCAGTGTCCGCACTAAGCACACGGAGGTACATCCAACGTGCCACGTAGGGTACGATCTCGTCACTCGCGAGTTTCATATTGCTTGTGATGCAGTAGCTCATCTTGTGGTCGTCAGACCCAGCACTGAGGCGTGTGATCTTGCTACGCAAAGCTCTCCCTCTATGGCACCTGACCCGGGCACACTGAGGGAAGCTCTCTTAGTATAAGATGATGACGCTTGGCGTGCTACCTGTGAGGATGAGCTTTGTGCCATCCGAGAGCACGGAGTTTACGAGCTAGTCGACCTTCCACCTAGGAGGAAGGCCATTGAGGTCAATTGGGTCTTTCGTAAGAAAGTGAAGCGAGATGACTCAATGGAACACCACAAGGATCACTTGGTCATCAAGGGATACTCTCAAATCAAGGTCATCAATTGCAATGACACCTTTGCCCCTGTCGGTTGCATGACCCCAGCTCGAGCTCTGTTAGGTGTAGTGGCTTAGCATGACTGGGAACTGCACCACATGGATGTGAAAAATGCGTTCCTCCATGACTCTCTTGACGAGGAGATTTTTGTGGCTCATCAACCTGGCTTTGAGGCCAATGACAAGGTCTGGCACTTGCGCAAGTCCTTGTACGGCCTCAAGCAGTCTCTTCGGTGTTGGAACGAGGAGATCACCGGCACCGTGGCGCGTGTGGCATATGTAGAGAGTGAGGCAGATCCCTCTCTCTTCATCTGACGGACGCTTGAGAGTTCACCGCCATCCTAGTCTATGTCGACAACCTTCTAATCATGTCTCCTTCACTGGAGGCCGTGAAGGAGGCCAAGGCTTTCCTCTAGACTGCCTATAGGATGAAGGACCTTGGTCCTACAACGGTGTTTCTTGGCATGGAGATCGTGCAAAACCGCAGACGTCGGACGCTACTGCTGCATCAGGCCCGATACGCATGTGTTGTGGGGGAGCACTTCAGTGACCTCCTCGGCGTAGTGCCCACAGCCTCCACACCTCTCACGCCTGATGGGTAGGATACCCTAAAGGTGGACGATCCCACACAGCTAGGGGAGACAGTGGATGTGACCTTGTACCTCCGTCTCATCGGATCTCTGATGTACCTGGCCACTACCACGCGTCCTGATATCGCCTTTGCCGTCAACTTCCTTGCCAAGTTTTTGCAGGCTCCACGCGCTAGAGCCCTTCACGCGGCTGTGCAAGTGGTGCAGTATGTGGTCTCCACACCCTACCTCGGACTCTACTTTCGTCGGCAGTGTTCGGTGGTCCACGACAGCTACACTGATAGTGATTGGGCCTGGAGCCCAGTTGGACGCAGTTGCATCGGTTACGTGTTCCTGCTCGGTGGTACCGCTGTGTCCTAGCACAGCGAGAAGGAGGGCTGCATTGCACGTAGCTCATTGGAGGCAGAGTACATTGCTCTAGGTGCAGGGGCTGCTGAGGCGGTATGGATGTAGTGCCTGCTCCTTGAGTTTGGTCAGTCATTACTTGCCATTGTGCTTCGTTGCGACAACCAGAGTGCTCTTGCCACTGCGGAGAACTCTGGTGTCTTTCACACTCGCACGAAGCACATTACGGTTGAGTATCCCTTTGTGCGTGATCTGGTGGGGCGATACGTGATCTTTGTCATATGAGTTGGCACTAACATGCAACGTGCTGACTTCTTGACGAAGGCACTAGCACGTGAAAAGTTGTTGGTGGCCATTCATTCTTTTGGGCTTTGCCCCTTGCCTGAGAGTGGTTGTGTGTGGGGTGCGTCTGTGTCCGTGTCACATCTGTCTTTGCACTCGTTGTTGTACTCGTTTCAGTGCGACACATGTATGGACATGCGTACCACCGGGTCATTGGGGAGTGTTGTGATTTGTGACGTTTCTTTCGACCTGTACAGTTTACTGTACCCACTCGGTTGTGTCCATACTCGTGCAGATCCCTCATGCGGACCCTGGTGGTACCTGTGCGTCGTCTGGTGGTGGACTACCAGCTTGGAGCTGACCGGCGACGGTTCCAGAGTTTTGGACGCTGCCCAGGACCTCCTGCAGTTTTTCTGCAGCACGCAGGAGTTCATCGTTGGACTGGTTGTGGGCCGGATTTGTATGTTTTTGCATTGTGTGTCCACCGTTTGATGTTGGGTGCATGCATGTGACCAGTCGTAGTGTCTGGCTTGTGATTCTCCACGTCTAGGTTCAGACAACGCATCATTATGACATGTCTGCACAGAGTTACACCTAAAACAGTGGTTTTGGGCCGGTTCTAGGAAAGATCGTGTACTGCCGCGTACGACATCCACTGTGTGCTACGGCAGGCACTTATGCCATGGACCTGTCATTTGTCATTTCTCTCTGCAAATGCTATTGAAGCATTCTGACACTTTGCCTTGTGTCTCCTAGCCAGACCCTTGTTGTTGCGTGCACTACCTATGAATGTCGTCACCGTCTAACAAGGCACTGACGCATAGTCGGCGCCTGTGTTGCTAGGAAGCTTCCACGCATCTTCTCAGCTCGACCAAGCCTAGTTCCTGCAGATTGCTTGCTGTTGAGATATTGGGATGGAGTACTATCAACTTTGAGAGGTGATGGTTCGAAGCCACCAACCCTAGGGGTAGCAAGCGAGAGCGAGCCCGCTACTCGCTCGCTCGCTCCCGCGAGGATCACCTCTGTGCTGTGTGACTGGTGAGTTTTTTGTGACTTGTTGCTTGCGACTCTTTCCCAGCAACTCTGCGTGCTCTCCTCACGCTATGGCACCTTGAACCCCTTAGGTCCTCCTTGCTCTACATTGTTTCATTGTGATCCATGTCTACCTACTGCTATTAGAACACAATCACAAGAAAAGCTTAAAGCAGAGGATCGTACATGTGGATCCCTCAAATCCACTGTTGTCGTCGCATAGCAGTAGCACCTTCGCACTTTGGCACGTGGCGCACAGCAGCAGCAAGCCCCGCACACCTTGGCCCTGCAAGATTTTGCTTTGCTACTCTCCGCTCCTTGCATGCATGCCTCGCGGGCTGTGTAATACTCATGGGCATCATTGCGGTACTCACCTCAGCGTCACTGCCAACTGAAACTCAGGCTGCCGCCGGAGCCCAGGCCACTGCTGGAGGTTAGCAGTAGTAATAACACCATCCTCTCCTGCAACTGCAGTGGTACATGCCAGAGCAGTAGCTGTCGCTTCAGCTGTCTTTACTAGAGAACCCCCTCTGTAGTATCACCGCCGCCGCCGCCACCGCTGCCATTGTTGCCGCCTTCGGTGTTGCTCCTGTGCCAGCCTTTCCACAACTGCTGTAGCAGGCTCCAGGTCTGCTGTCCTCCACAGCAGTTGCAGCAACACCATTTGTGGCGATGGCACCCCTTGCAGCTGCACCCTAGGTGCGATTGCGATCATCGTCCTGGAACCAGACCATCAATCTCAGGAGGATAGCATCACATTGGTTGTGCCATCAGATACGCTGGCTTCCCGCAAGACCTCCGATGCGTTGCCGTTGGGACTGTACTACAAGGGACGTCCAGTGCACTACCTCTCTCACTTGTGTCGAGGCGGGAGCAGTGACACCGCGGCCGGGTCCCCGCCATATCAACCTGAGGGATCAACACATCCCGCCTCGGTAAGCGTCTCCCTCCTGGCTTCTCCAGAGGTGGACTTGCAACCACGTGTCATCGTTGCTAAGGGAATCACCTTCTCTGACCTATTTGTGGCATTAGTTTAGGACATCATTGCGCTTTGAGACATGCTCACACGCACAGCCTTCGCAGTCATAGATGTCGCAGCTGTAGCCGCAACTATACTTGCAGCATCAGCTAGGACTTCGCGTGCCCCTGTGCTACATTAGCTGGCAGGGCAACCAAAGCCTACATTGAGGCAATACTGGTGGTTGGCCTCATTTTTGCAGCAGCCACAGACAAAGGCACGCAACTTGCAGCAGCTGCATCCGCCGTCGTATCAGCTAATGCATCAAGTACCGTCGGCCACAACGACTGCAGCATCATTGATCCGTACTTCCACAGCTGCCGCTCTGACATCTACATCGTCATCTCCGTTGGCTCTCTCCCTCGTCATCACCCGCCTAATCTCAGTTGTAGCTATCTTCACCACACTAGGTGCGGCATTCACCACAGGTGCGCTTGCCCTCATAATCCCAGCTACTTACTACTGTCTCCATCTTGGCTACAGCCTCTGTTGCCACCGTTCCTCCACTTCTCTCTTTCCTATTCAGCCCATCCCCTCCCGTAGCCTCGTGAGCTGTCCATCTGCAAGCCTTTTTTGCTGCTAGCATCTTGTCTCTGCTCTCCATGCGGTTGCTTGTCATGTCTATCTTGCATTGGGTTGTCCTATAGTACTTGTACTGTGTGCCAAAGGCACTCCCTTATTTCTCACTCTCACTGAGGCGGGAGAAACTCTGCCAAAATATGTCTGGCAGAGCCCCACAGTCGTCACCATACCTCGAGAGGAAGAGTCAGTCATTGTTGACCTCCAATGCCAGCTGAACCTTGTTGCGAGGCTCAGCGGGAGGATAAAGATCGCCTCAAAGTCACAAATGACAATTGCTCAGCTTTGAATGATGAAGTCACTGCCATTGTGCACAAGCATCTCCCTGCTACTTTTGTCTTATCCTCTGGTGTTCCCACCAGTTCCACTGCTAGTGCCTATCCACGTAGTGTACTACGAGCACCGCTACCGCCCAGCCTGTCCATGTCCCGCCTCCTGCCGCTCCTGCCACCGTAGCCTGTCAGCATGACGGTTTCTCTGAACCACATGTCCTGGCCACTGGGCTTGCCTTCTCCTCCTGGGAGACTCGCTTCAGTGTATGGGCTCAGGGGGAGCGCCTGTGGCAGTACTATTTCCCAGCAGTATCACCTTTCACACCTGTCACTGACGAGTCCGCTCACATTGTCCGTGCTCTCATAGCTGTGCACAAGAAACACGTGTCAATGATGTCGGCACATACAATGCTAACCTTGCCACCCTCCATCTAGCTGACACAGTTTTTCATACACCATGCTTTGTCGTCGCACTAATGTTACTGACCAAGCTGCTCAAAGTGCGCTCACCGTGAAGTTCAACACGTTCTTGATGCGTGCGGCCGAATCGGCCGATGCGTACTGGGCATGCGAGCTCAAGCTGCTCCGTGAGCTTGAAAATGCCTCACCGGGCCAGTTTTTGGCTGTACTCACCATGACCAATTCATGTATGTTAAGTTGCCTCACCCGTAAAACAGTGTATCGACAAGTGTATTGGGAAGTGAACAAAATAGTGAACATGGCAGATTTTAGAAAAAAATACTAAACATCACACAGATCCCATTATATTTTTCATTCTATACAAGGAATGTACATATAGTCTTTGCTGAAATGCATTCTTGTGGATGTTTTGTGATTACTATTTGCATATAGGAATACACGTTTTGGTACACTGAAGGACGAGTGTATGAATTTGAGCTGATTAACCATAACTCGATCAATGGATTGATTTCTGAGTGATCCGAACTCCTTTGCGGTGTCAAAGCAGATGAGATGCAGCGCCTCGTATCCAAGCCCGTGCCACCAAAGTTCCCTCCTGGTGTGAGATTCCTCTAGGACTTCACCCCTGACCGTCTTGCTGCTTGGTGGACCAGCCTTTAGAACAATTGTCTTCACCGTTTCGCCATTGTAGGAGTTGCTGGTGTCACCACTGCCTCGTCTGCCTCTTCCTCCAGTGCCACCTCCACCTCTACCTCCTCTTCCTCTTTGACCTCTACCACCATATCCCTTGCCTCTCAGGGGCGTGAGTGTGGCAAGGACAAGGGCCAGGACAAGGGGAAACCCGTTGACTCTGCCTCATCTCGTGCACCCGGCTAGGTAGTGTGTTGGAAATACGGCTCTTCCAAGCACTCTGCTCATAAGTGTCTTGTACCACCTGATAACTTGCGCCTTGCACGCGCCATGCATGCTCACGAGGCGCATTCCGGTGGCTCCACCTTGTTTGTGGCCAGCACCAGCTCCAGCTCCTGCACCTCGATTCGATCCACAGGTCCCTCCTCTGCACAGGCCTATTCTACTGCTGGTGTTCTTTCGACGCCTCTGCTTGTCGAGTTCCCCCTGGGGTTGGCCACCGCCCTATTAAGCCCCCGTCTACTCCGGGCTGCCTTCTCCAGCCTGTTTTGCTCCTCCATTGATTCCTCCTCCCCCAGGGTCCTCTACTCTGTCATCTGCGCCTTCTGTTGACGGAAAGCGCCAGCTAGAGCAGTGTTTTTTGCAGCATCTCCACCTTCATGATCAGGGAGATGAGAGTGTTTGCGTTGGCCAGATTTCTTCCATGTCATATTGACACTGTCCTTTGTGGAGACCCCTCCAGTCATGTCCTTGGGTTCCAGTCTATGCCTTTTATGTGGGTCGGGCCGTGGCAGTCTTTCGTTCTCCCACGTCATGTGAAGTCTGTGAATCATCCTCCCCTCTTGTTGGCACTGTTGCCGCGTGTGGTATTCTTCCCCAAGTTCGGATCTGTGGTGGCTTCTGGGTCCATGAATCTGGTTCCACCCACCATATGACGTCCGTTCGTTCCTCTTTTGTCTCGTTGGGTCATTTCTGCCCCATTTTCTTTGTGCACACCAGGTGTGGCCAGTTACTCCCCATTCCGAGCGTTGGTGTTGGACACTTTGTTTGCCCAAGTGATGTGCTAGACGTGCCTTCCTTGGAGCTCAGCCAGCTCTCAGTGATCATTGTAGATGATCATGGCATGGATTTCTCAGCTAGTCAGGGTGTTGGCAATGTCTGTCTTTGTCCCTTTGGTCGTGTTGTCTAATAAGGTGTCAAATGCGACAAGCTTTACCGTGTTCCTTTGCTTTCTCCTTCCACTTCCTATGGTGGCTCTTCCCTTGTTCAATGCACTTCCTCTCTCTTCTTTGGCCATGTCAAGCTCTTGCATTACTGTATTGGTCATGTTCACGCTGATGTCATCACCAGCATGCTGCGCCTCCAACCCACTCTTGGTCTTTCACCATCTACCCTTTCATCGCCTTGTCCCTCAGACTGTATTGAGTGCGCTCAGGATGATATGCATCACTCTCCTTTTGCTTGCTATGCCGCCCAATCTTTCCACCCCCTTGATCTTGTTCACGCTAATGTCATAGGTTTCCTTCCCCATGAGTTTCTTGGAGGGTGCTGGATGGTATGTTCTGTGTCGAACTGATGACTTCTCACGATTTTGCTAGATTGCACAAACATTTCTCTTCTGACAAAGAGCGATGTTTGTGAGGTCCATGAGTCCTAGCTGCTACAAGCTGAATGGTCATGCCCGTGGTCCCTGCATTTTTTTCAATGTGACCAAGGTGGTGAGTTCCTTGGTCCCACCGCTTGTCTGCTTGAGTCCAAGGGGGTGTGATTGGAGACATTTGCTCCCTATACACCGCAGCAAAACAGTGTCTTTGAATGTTGGAACCGGACGCTTGCAGATGGTGTCCACACTCTTTTGTCCGAGTCTGGTCTCTCTCCACTTTTTGCCTTTGAGGCAATGAGTTACATGGCTTGGGTATGGAATAGTGTTCCCCACGGCCCTCTCCCTTGCACTATCACACCTTTTGAGCACTGGTATGGCACTCGTACCGATCTACGCCTTGATCATGTCTAGGATAGCATTGCATCTGTCAGGCTTCCCGAGGACCTTCCTAATGAAAAGCTCTTCCCGCAAGGATACCTTTGCCCCTTTCTAGGTGTCTTGGCCAAGTCCAAGGCCTGGCGCTTCTGGGATCCAGAATGCCAGCGGGTTGTGGAGTCTTGAGATGCTCTGTTCTTTGAGTCCATCTTCCTCCAT
This sequence comes from Penium margaritaceum, assembly GCA_023375785.1. Lineage (NCBI taxonomy): Eukaryota > Viridiplantae > Streptophyta > Zygnematophyceae > Desmidiales > Peniaceae > Penium > Penium margaritaceum. The sequence goes on from SZWC01002277.1 coordinate 151,711, forward strand.
TACCTCAGTTTTCCTACACCCTCTGCCTCTCTACTACCGCTATTTGCAAGAGGAGGTCGGCCCTGCGGTCCATGCTATCCTCGCGGTCCCTGCTACAGTCTCCTCTCAGGAGCCATCACCCTCGTTGCATCCCCAGGTGTCATACACGGTTCCTACACAACCCCTTGAGTCTCTCCAGGCCTTCTCGTCCAGCTTTCCTACTTTCCCTGTCTTTTCCTGGCCTTCTACCTTGTCTGAGTTTGTGTCTTCTGCGCACTCCTCTACGACCCCTTCCAGTCTGCTCACCTTGACTATGCTCAGTTCGCCAGCTCATTCTATGCCTACATCCTTTGTCTGTGGCAAACGCATTTGTGCTCTTCCTACCTGCTCCTCAAGCGTCTCTGCGTCCCACGTCCATAATTGCAGTCTCACCCTGAGTAGTCGCCGATGTTGCTGACTAGCATGGATGCCTTGGACTTAGCCACAGGGGTTGTCCACCCCAGCTCTACCCTTTGATATGCAGTGCTCATGAATGAACATAAGAAAGCACTTGAAGCCGCCATTCCTGCCAATGTCGCAGAGTATCATGCAGTTGCTACTGCGTCGTCCTCGTCGCCTAATCCCGCCACAGTTTGGCAGGCGCGTACGGTTCTTGATTTACAACAGTGGGAAGCAACCATGCGGGATGATCTTAGAGCTTTGGATGATCATACCGTATACGAGCCGGTCGATCTTCCACCGGGTCCCAAGGCCATTGATGCCCGCTGGGTTTTCCAACAATGGTACAAGTCCAACAATGAGCTCAATGAATGCATGGCACGGCCAACTTCCAAGGGTTTTTCCCAAGTGTGCGGTATTGACTTTGACGAGACATCTCTCCCCATCGGACGTTACACCACTTATCAAGCTCTCCTAAGTATCGTTGCGCACCATGACTAGGAGCTCGAGTAGATGGACATCAACAATGCCTTCTTGCACGAACACTTGGATGAGGAGATCTACATTGTCCAATCCCTAGGATTTGCAGACGGCACTGACAAAATCTGGAGACTACGCAAGGCCCTCTATGGCCTCAAGCAGTCCCCAAGGTGTTGGAATCAGGATATCATCTCAACCCTGAAGAAAGGAGGGTAGAAATGGAACACCGTTGATCCTTCCGTCTTTTTCATCCTAGTGTCAACACCATTTTAGCCATTATCGTCTACGTCGATGACTTGCTGATCAGATCTCTCAGTCAAGAGAAGTGGCGTCTGTCTAGTCCTTGTTTCATTCTTCACGTTCACCATGGTGTGTACGCCAGAAGCCTGGGGAAGCGCTTTGCCTCCCTCCTCAAGTGTGCACCCACTGCGTCAACACCGATGAAGCCCACCGAAAAGCCGCTACTAAGGACAATAGACATGTGAAAGCCTGAGGAGCTAGTGAATATGTCTGACTATTTGCGAGTAGGGTCTTTGATGTACCTGGCCACCACCACACGAGCTGGAATTGCCTTTGCAATATGTTTTCTTGCCCAGTTGTCATATTTCCCTAGAGTACATCACATGGAAACAACGTTGTGTGTCATCAGGTATGCGCTCTCTACTGCTTGCCTTGGTCTGTTACCGAGCACAACCATCACTGGTTGTTGATGAATACACTGATAGTGATTGGGTGCATGATGTGGATGCTCGCAGCCGCACGAGCTATATCTTCCTTGTCAAGGAGACAACAATCTCATGGAAAAGTGGCAAGTAAGGTTGTGTTGCGCGCAAATCCAGTGAGGTTGAGTATGTTACTCATGGTGCAGGCACTTGTGAGAACGTCTGGTTGTGCCGCCTGTTGCAACAATTGCACGTTTCCATCCACTGTATCACTTTGAAATGTGACAATCAAAGTACGAAGGCAATTCTTAAGCATGATGGAATGCATCACACTTTGACGTAGCATATCAATGTTGAACACCATTTTGTGCATGAGTGTGCTGCTGCCGGCGATGTTCACATCGTGTGGGTTGATACTAAACAACAGTGAGCTGACTTGCTCACAAAAGGCACTTAGCATTAACGTCTTCAAGTGGGCAGTTCATGTTGTTGGGCTGTTGTGTGCTCGTGATGCTCCAGGCTGATATGTTGTGCCAGTGCTTTTGTACAGTCGTATGTCACTACTCCTGATGGCTCTGTTGTGACTGTGAGCATTTGTGTGCAGTTCCGCTATGGGTCATAGGGCAACGATTGTTCATGTGCCATACTACATGGTGACCTCTGGCCTCGCTACACACTCACATCACTCATGCAGGTGACTGACAAGAGAGAGACAATGCTACATGATGTTAGTGGCAATACTGGGTGTGGAGGCACCCTCAAGGATACCTAGCTCTCACTGATGTACGCTACCGATGGACACCAATGGCGAAGAGTGTGGAGCACTAGGATCACGGATGGGAGTGGGCAGAACACGTCGCATTTAGTAAAACAGAATTGAAACACGTTTCGTCCCTTAGCACAGTACGATTACATCATATCTTTATATCCTGTAATCTAAGCTTTCAAACGCATCCAAGCACGCCTATACTGGAGTAGTAGAGCCCCTTTTACTGCCGTCGAAGTAACCCTTGGTGGAGCCGCCCACCTTGCCTTGCACGTTAGGCAACCTGTTATGGGACCCGCCGGTTGAGGCGGTTTTTTCATCACTTTGATGGAATATAACACCTTATTCAAGAAAACAATTGTATTCTAAGTGAAAAACCGTGTAGGTTTGGTCCAAAAACCGGGTCATTCGGTGCAAGGACGAGAAAGATACGGCGAGGCAAAGTTGGGTGGTGCGCATCTGGAAAATGGACGGGAGCACCGGTTCAACCCCAACGAGGCGGAGTAATTTTCTCGCCCACTCCAGCCAAAGTGCCCCTGGATGGACGCTCAGCCAATGAGGCAAGATTCATTGGTATCCATGGGCGCTTTGGGATGGCGGCCGGAGCTGTATTCACAAGCAAGGGCGCTTCAGGCGGCCGTGACCTCCGCTAGTGGTGCTGCCAGTGGCAGTCACACGTGGGGCACTCAAACGGCCATAACTTAGTCGTTTCTCAACGGATTGAGGCATTTTTTGGTGCGTTGGAAAGCTCACGTTGCGTACTACATGATGAATTTATTATTTGATGAATAAACCTCACCAGAAGGCTTCAGAGTGCCGAGGAGATTTCGGCTGGCTCATAGAGGCTGGTTCATAAGGAAGCCTAGGGGTTGTTCTATGCATGCCAATCTTACCCAGAGACTGTACATTTCCTGGTAGTGATCTATCAAGTCCAAAGGATTCATTACTTGTCCAACTCTCCTTGCATTCCAAGTATTGCCCCACACACTTCCATTCGATCCTACAAGTCTTTCGCGGCGTACCTTGGTGCAAAAGCCGCAGGGAGAGTCGCACGGCGGGAACCTCAGTCACTAGCAGCGGTCTTGTTGCTAGGAGAGGGTTGTGCGACATCTCAAAGGTTGTCTCACACACCAAGGGGTCGACGGTTGGGAGGTTTATTCCAAGGGCTTGGCGTGTGACCTTCACGCCGGGGGCCCCTCGGTTCAGACAACCGGAGGCGCTTCGACAATGGCCCATCGGCACATGAATTTGTGAATATGTTGATTACCTTTTTAGTGCTACTATGATTCACCTTTGGCCCTTTTCATTTTATAGATGGCAACACGAGATGTTGAAATATAATAGTTTGATTATTAGAATTTACTAATAATGTCCAGTCCGCAACCTCAAGGAGGCAGAAAGGTATCCTCAGACCTTGCACATCCAAGGAATCACAGATGCGATAGTGGAGGGTGACTGATCCGATGTCAATTATGCTGTTGTGGCATGTCAATGTGCAAGACTATAAACTTATCTCAAGCTTGTCATTGAGGAACTGTCCTTCTTACATGTTTTTTTCTACCAGATTTTGGTTTTGCCACAATATTTAGCCTGATTCACCCAATGGATTACTGATGATTTGCGGAATGCATGGGCGAACTGAACTAAACATTTTTGGCAATGATATGCTTCAGCATGGTAAGTATGTTCTGGGTCTGTTTTGGTCATGATGTGTGTCCGTGCATGGTTGGATGGCAAAGCAGGAAACAAGGTCAAATGGTACAGAATGTAAGAATGTGTTGGAAATAGGATCAGCCTCAGAGGTCAACTGAATCATAGAAGGAGTACACACTGACAGGAGTCCAGAACAAACTTCATTAACTCCAGAAAATCCACATTAACTCCTCCTATACATATTGCCGAAGGACTTAGTGAGATACTCCACACAGTAGACTTGCCAAGAGCCTAAACCAAGGCCTCAGGCTGCTAACCTGTCTCTTGCTGATTCCAATAGTATGCTGCAAGCCTACAACTGTTGACTACACACAAAGATATCTACAACTGAAGTTGCCTACTGCTATATGCTAGTCTAAGGTCTGGTGGCTCACTGTTCTGAACAGAAAACGGAAGAGTGACTGTCTGGTAGTCTTGTGTCTCGGAACTTCAGGCACGTCGACTGACCGGACGTCACTCAATGACTGGAGTCATTGAGGAGTCGTCGTTGGCGGACGTTTGGTGTTTGTGCGAGATCGACGGGTGGCGTCTGCTCGATCTGCGCGGATACCCGCGCATCGTTGATCCACGACTGGTCATCGCCGGTCGTCCCGAAATCACGCCGATCGGCCGGAGACTGGTCGCTCCCACTTCAGGGCTGCCACGTCAGCTCCGACTACCAAGAGGAGCTCTCGCTCAAACTCTCGGTAGTCTTAATGGCTCACCTTGCCGTGCCGAGCCCACCCGACAAGGACTATGCCACTTTTCCTGGGAGTGGCATAATCTATGTCACTTTCTCCGTTGGGACCAGTCCAGTCATCGGATGTGAGAGTTCTTCATTTTTCAACAGAATGCGAAGGCCTGTCAGCTTAGTGCTTGGTTGATGTCTTAGAATGGTTGGTACAAGTTTTTCTAACTTACACACACTCATTAACGTTGAGGTTATTGGCAGTCTTCCCCTTATTCAGCTGCTACTATTGGCTGCTTCTTTCCTCAGGCTCGTGGAAGGGCCTTGATATGGTGAGAATTGCAGTCTGATTCCAATGAAAAAGTGCCACTTCAATCCATCAAGCGTGGTACACATTTTGTCAAATTCCTACGATTCTTTTTGCTTCAAGTGTCCCAGTAACAATCAAGAGTCTTGCTATGGGTTGAGACTCACTAGTTGAGTCTGACCCATCAGCCGGAAAGCAAGGCTTGCCAACGCTTGAGTAGATGAGAGGACGTAGATGTCTGCGGATGTAACAAAAAAAGTCCTTTGTTTGGTCAAACCAGTTCAGACCCTATGAAACGTGTACTTTTTCCACCAAAAGTGAAAGGCAAGGACTCATCCAGGTCTTGCACCGTAGGGAGTGCATTACACCACACCATTAGTAAAGACACATGTAGGATTTTTATCAGGGGAAAACTCTTGCCAATGGTCTTCAGAGTGCGTGAGACGAAGGGATGGCGACCCCATCTTGGTGAGCTCGGTGAGCAAGTGCCTCTGTAATCAACAATGATCACTGCCGACACCCAAGTTCACATGCACCGCACACCTAAGGGTACATGTAAACAAACATATACACATAGAATCAACTAAGGGAACATTGATGTGCTTCACTCCCAGGTTGATGCTGGTGGTGCCATGGGATTGTTCAGCCATTCCGAAAGAGAACACCTTGGTAACCTTGGCCTTGAATGGACATAGAAGGTGGAAATTGACAGGCTACATCTTTAAAATGCACCCACTAGGATGTAGAGCAATTTCACATACAAAAGGCTGCTTATGCATGCATGCCCTGAAGTCTTGTGTAACTTGAGGTTTCCATGCATCTGGCATGAACAAGAGCTTGGCATGTTTGGCAAATGGGCTCTTTTCATAAAATATGAAATTGTACAAAGGCTACAACACCACCATGAACCAATAAATTGTGGTTTCTACAAAAGCCTGGTGGTGGGTGGATATAGCGGAAATTCCACCTGTCCTCTTGTTGTGACGCAAAGGAGAAATCACCTTCCAAATGACTTAGAAATGTAAGATCTTGTCCTTCATGTAAGAAACCATCCACATGGTCATCTGTTGCCTGTTATGTTTTCCCACCAACATCACGTTCGCGGACCCCTTTGGCACATATTTGTAGCTCGAGGTGGAGATGAGTTGGAACAATGTGTGGTCAGCGTTGATCGCAAGGGAAATAGGGATCATGGCAATTTTGATGCAGAACGTGGTGTGATAGTACATGGACTTTGTAAGAAGATGCATAGAAGCTTCCTAGCCACACTCCCGTTGACCAGGCGTCAGTGCCTAATCAGACGGTGACGACAGTCACAATTCGTGCACGTAACGACAAGGGTTTGGCTAGGGGACACAAGGCAAAGTGTCTGAATTCTTCATAAGCATTTGCAGAGAGAGATAACAAATGACAGGTCCATGGCATAAATACCTGCCGTGGCGCACAGCGGGTGTCGCACGCGGCGGTCCAAGAGCTGTCCTAAAACCGGCCCAAAACCACTGTTTTGGCCGTAACTCTGCGCACACATGTCAGAATGCTGCGCCGTCTGAACCTAGACGTGCAGAATTCCAAGCCGGACGCTACGACTGGTTACACGCACAAGTCCGGCATCAATCTGTGGAAGGACAATGCAAAACATGCAAATCGGCCTCAATAGCCTGTCCACCGAGAAAACTCTAGCGTCTGCAGAAAAACTGTAAAGTACCTCAGCAAGCACCCGGGACGTCATGGCAGCCGCCTGGTGGCTGCTGGCGGGTGGATCCACCAACCATCAGTGCTCCGGTGCCAGCTGGGTCCGCATCAGGGATCTGCACGAGCATGGACACGGCCGAGTGGTCACAGTAAGCTGTACAAACGGACGGAAATAGCTCACATCACAACACTCCCCCATGACCCAATGGTACGCATGTCCATACGCGTGCAGAACTGACACATGTGCACAACTAGATGTACAACAGTCCATGCTCACACACCCCACTCTCAGCCACTCTCAGGCAGGGACGTAGCCCGACAGAACGAATAGCCACCATGAACTTTCCATGCGCAAGCGCCTTGGTCAAGAAGTCAGCCCGTTGCATGTCCGTGCCGACCGAGATGACAGATATCACCTGTCTCTCCACAAGATCACGCACAAAGTGATGCTCAACAGCAATGTGCTTCGTGCGTGCATGAAACACACCAGAGTTGTCTGCGATGGCAAGAGCACTCTGGTTGTCACAGCGCAGAACAATGCAGGGCACAGACTAACGCAACTCACGAAACAGACGCTGCAGCCACACCGCCTCAGCAGCCCCAGCCCCCAGAGCAGCATACTCAGCCTCTGATGAGCTACGTGCGATACAACCCTGCTTGCCACTGTGCCACGACACAGCGGTGCCACCAAGCAAGAATACGTAGCCTGTCCGATTGCGCCCATCAGGACTCCACGCCCAGTCACTATCTGTGTAGCCGTCGACTACTACCAAACACTACCGTCGAAAGCAGAGTCCAAGGTACGGTGTGGACACCACGTACCGCACCACTCGCACAGCAGCATGAAGGGCTCTCGCCCAAGGAAACTGTGAAAATTGTGCAAGGAGGTTGACGGCAAAGGTAATGTCAGGTCGTGTGGTAGTGGCCAAGTACATCAAGGAGCCGATGAGGCGCAAGTACAGGGTCACGTCCACTGTCTCCCCTAGGTCTACGGGATCATCCACCTTCAGAACATCCTACCCATCAGGTGTGATGGGGGTGGAGGCTGTAGGAACTGCACCCAAGAGGTGAGCAAACCGCTCCCCCACAACATGGGCGTAACGTGCCTGGTGTAACAAGAGTGTCCGTCGCTGGCGATCACGCACGATCTCCATCCCGAGAAACACAGCTGTAGGACCAAGGTCCTTCATCCTGTAGGCAGCCTGGAGAACTGCCTTGGCCTCCTTCACGGCCTCCATAGAAGGGGACGCAATCCGAAGGTCGTCCACGTAGACCAGGATGGCAGTGAAGTTGTCAGCTGTCTGTCTGAGAAAGAGGGACGGGTCAGTGTCACTCTGTACGTAACCGGCATGTGTCAGTGTACTAGTGATCTCGAAGTTCCAGAACCTTGTTGACTGTTTCAGGCCGTACAAGGCCTTGCGCAAGCGTCAGACCTTGTCACCAACTTCGAACCCAGGTGGCTGGACCATGTAGATCTCCTCCTCTAAGGTGCCATGGAGGAACGCGTTGTTCACGTCCATCTGGTGCAGCTCCTCGTCGTGGTGAGCAACAACCCCAAACAGAGCGCGAGCCGTGGTCATGCGGCCAACCGGTACAAAGGTGTCAGTGAAATCCACTCCCTCAACCTGCGAGAACCCCTTGGCCGTCAAGCAAGCCTTGTAGCGATCCAGTGTGCCCTCAGGCTTCACTTTCTTGCGAAAGACCCACTTGGCCTGTGCAGCCCTCCGCCCAGGCGGGAGGTCGACAAGCTCATAGACACCGTGCTCACGGATGGCTCTCAGCTCATCCTCACAAGCAGCACGCCACAGGTCTGCATTGTGAGCTGAGAGTGCCTCCTTCAATGTGCCTGGATCAGGCATCGTCGAGGGAGCGCTCCGAGTGGCTAAGACATACGCCTCCGGACTCGGTCTGACCGTGACAAGGTCGGCTGCGGCGTCGCAAGCGACCAAGAACTCTTCAGAGACCAACTTGTGGCCGACATGACATGCTAGGTGAATCTCGGTGTAGTCTGCCTTGACACTCAGGCCAAGGGCCTTTGTGCCGGGTTCGCCACTCTGAACACTACGAATCGGTCGTCTGGGCACAGGGTCAGCAATCCGCTGAGCTCTAGAGGGCAATGGTCACAAGCGACCGCCAGGCTCGCGGGAGTACCTCGACGCAGCGCTCGCCTCAGGGTGCGGGGAAGGCTGTTGTGCCAGAGTCGTAGGAGGCATGGGTGGATGCACGGGAGTGGGTGTGACGGAGGGGACTGACACTGGTAAGGGGTCAGGTGTACCAGAGGGGACCGGCACTGGCACCAGTACGGGATCGGGTGTGCCAGAAGGGTCTGACACCGACACAGGGTCAGGTGTGCCAGAGGGAACTGACGCTCGTACNGGGTCAGCAGTCCGCTGAGCTCTAGAGGGCAATGGTCGCAGGCGACCGCCAGGCTCGCGGGAGTACCTCGACGCAGCGCTCGCCTCAGGGTGCGGGGAAGGCTGTTGTGCCAGAGTCGTAGGAGGCATGGGTGGATGCACGGGAGTGGGTGTGACGGAGGGGACTGACACTGGTAAGGGGTCAGGTGTACCAGAGGGGACCGGCACTGGCACCAGTACGGGATCGGGTGTGCCAGAAGGGTCTGACACCAACACAGGGTCTGGTGTGCCAGAGGGAACTGACGCTCGTACGGGATCAGGTGTGTCAGAGGGAACTCGAGCCCGCACAGGATCCGGTGTATAACAAGGAAGTGGCACAGGATCGGGTGTGTCGGACGGTACGGATGAGGCTACTGGACCCACAGCCACAATGGCCGGATCGTCAGCAGTCGGAGACCGGTCAGCAGGTGAGGAAGCCCGGCTAGACCCATCCACAGGACTAGTCTCCCCCATCCACCGGGAAGCCACACAGGTAGGAACGTGGTCGGCGGCCAGTGACAGAATGCTAGACAAGTTGCAGTAGGTGAGAGTCTCAAGGAAGAGAGCATCTCGAGACTCGACAATGCGATGGCGAGCAGGGTCCCAAAACCACCAGGCCTTCGACCGGGGGGAGATGTCGAGGAAGGCACACATGCGTCCTCGAGGTGAGTCCTTAGAATCCTGCTGGTCCTCGGTGTACCAGACACAAGCGAGAGACCCTCAAACGCGAGCTAGACAGAGATGAGCGCAATTGCCGAACCACGGCTCATACGACGTGACATGGTCTGGAAGCGGACCATGCGGCAAGCGGTTCCAGACCCACGTCATGTAGGAGAAGCCCTCAAAGGCAAAGGACCGCACTGAGACCGCATAGCGCGAACCGCATCCTCCATGGTGCGGTTCCAACGCTCAGAGACACCGTTCTGCTATGGTGTAGCAGGGGCGGAGAGCTAGTGAAAGATACCATGCTCGGCAAAGTAGGCATCCATCTCGCCCAAGAACTCGCCACCACGATCTGAACGGAATGTGTGCAGAGTGTGACGAGACTGACGCTCAGCCATCACAAGCCACAGGTGGACTGCCAATGCGGCATCGCTCTTGTGGCGCAGGCTGTAGACCCACCGCATCCGCGTGAAGTCATCAGTCAGGGTGAGAACGTATCGACCCCGATCAGAGAGGGACTCGACTGGGAGAGGGCCAAGAAGGTCCGAGTGAACCAACTCAAGTGGGCGCAGTGCCCGGGAGGAGGAGTCAGGGTAAGAGCAGCGATGCATCTTACCCTGGGCGCAAAAAAGACAGTCGGTCTTGGGCGGCTTCTCAAAAGAAGCTGCGTCAAGACCGAGGGCTGGCTGAGTACGAATGAGCTTGGACACAGTGTCCGAGCTCACATGGCAGAGGCGACGGTGTAACAAGCGCTGGTGTTCCGGGGAGAGANGAGACTGACGCTCAGCCATCACAAGCCACAGGCGGACTGCCAATGCGGCATCGCTCTTGTGGCGCAGGCTGTAGACCCACCGCATCCGCGTGAAGTCATCAGTCAGGGTGAGAACGTATCGACCCCGATCAGAGAGGGACTCGACTGGGAGAGGGCCGAGAAGGTCCGAGTGAACCAACTCAAGTGGGCGCAGTGCCCGGGAGGAGGAGTCAGGGTAAGAGCAGCGATGCATCTTACCCTGGGCGCAAAAAAGACAGTCGGTCTTGGGCGGCTTCTCAAAAGAAGCTGCATCAAGACCAAGGGCTGGCTGAGTACGAATGAGCTTGGACATAGTGTCCGAGCTCACATGGCAGAGGCGACGGTGTAACAAGCGATGGTGTTCTGGGGAGAAAACACTAGTGACAAACACTCGCGCAGAAGGGGGAGGGGAAGGAGAAGCAGAGGGAGTGCAATGAGACACACGATGCAGGTCATCAACAACAGAGGCACGGAGCACAACGACACGTGTGTCAAGAGCAGTCACTGTGGCAGAGTCAGCAGAGTGCTCAATAGTGAGGCCCATCGTGGTGCATGCACGAACAGAGAGCAGGCTGAGCTCAAGAGTAGGGACAAAGAGCACATCAGAAATGTACAAGGGGCCAGACGGACCATCAAACCGCACAACCGCAACTACCTGTATAGGCAACGACTGACCAGACCCTGTGCGAACAGACCGAATAGACGCAACGGGACCCAGCACAACGAAGTCACTGCGACGACAGGTCATGTGATGAGTGGCCCCACAGTCAATAATCCAGGTGCCACTCGGCTCACAACCAGTCGTCGACACTGAGCAACGTGCCACAGAACACTCTGCCTCTGCTGGGCGCTCAGTAGAGGACTCGGAACAACGACGGACAACACGGATCTGTGACTCAGCAAGCCAGTCGATAGTGTGAGGTCCATCCTCATCGCAAGCCACCATAGCTCCACCACAAGCATCATCATGAGCAACAGAAGCAGTAAGACAAGCTGTGTCGGGACCAATCGGCTGTGAAAACACACTCGCACCTCCCTGAGTACGAAGCGCTAGCAGCTGACGAAGCTCTGCAATCGTGCGATCCCGAGGGTCCACCTCACTGCTGCCGCCTGATGAAACGGGTGCGTCTGCAGCACTCGTGGTCGCGGCGCGCCCGGTCCGTGTGTCACTCAAGGAAGTCCGCTATGCGTGCGCCACCTGGAGGCCGCGCATGATACGAGTCCAGTCAAGTGGCTGCTCACACTCTGTGTAGCGGTGAGCGCCTCCACAGTTGTAACAGTGGACAGAACGTCCACTGCCACTACTCGCCGACTGCTGCTGCTGCTGTCCCTTTCCGCACAGCGGAAGCGTGGTGGGCCCATAACCACAGGTCCCAGGATCAAAACCTGGCTCTGATACCATAAGAAGATGCATAGAAGATTCCTAGCCACACTCCCGTTGACCAGACGTCAGTGCCTAATCAGACGGTGACGACAGTCACAAGTCGTGCACGTAACGACAAGGGTTTGGCTAGGGGACACAAGGCAAAGTGTCTGAATTCTTCATAAGCATTTGCAGAGAGAGATAACAAATGACAGGTCCATGGCATAAATACCTGCGCGGCGCACAGCGGGTGTCACACGCGGCGGTCCAAGAGCTGTCCTAAAACTGGCCCAAAATCACTGTTTTGGCCGTATCTCTACGCACACATGTCAGAATGCTGCGCTGTCTGAACCTAGACGTGCAAAATCTCGAGCCGGACACTACGAATAGTCACACGTACAAGTCTAGCATCAATCTGTGGAAGGACAATGCAAAACATGCAAATCTGCCTCAAGAGCCTGTCCACCGAGAAAACTCTAGCGTCTGCAGAAAAACTGCAGAGTACCCCAGCAAGCACCCGGGACGTCATGGCAGCCGCCTGGTGGCTGCTGGCGGGTGAATCCACCAACCATCAGTGCTCCGGCGCCAGCTGGGTCCGCATCAGGGATCTGCACAAGCATGGACACTGCCGAGTGGTCACAGTAAGCTGTACAAACGGACGGAAACAGCTCACATCACAACACTTTGCATGTGCTCCTCGTCGTCTGGAAATTTCTACAAAACAGAGGTACCATACCCCCAAGTCCAATGGAGCTTGTTGGACATAAACTCCAGGCACTATAAGTGGGAGAAAATCTCATCCACACCCTTCCCTTCACTGCCCCGTTTTTCTACAATGGTCCAGTAACTTTCCCAACCGGTTGCATTGTGAAGCGGATTCATGCGCTCATGCATCATGTACGCAAGGCCAACCTCCACCTCCAAACATGGGTGGTCATGGAAGTAACTTTTGCACCTGCAAGAATCTTGCACACCAAGTATCTTCAGTGGTAGTTTTTTTATTGGCTTGGGGAGCATGACATCGAGAGTGGAACAGTATGTGGAGTGGAACGTAAATGCCCTGGATTTGTACCACTACAGGAAGGTAGCCATGGAGGGCTTCTCGTACATTGACTGCTTTCTAGGAAGGTAGTACTGCTGCAACCAGTGGAACACTTTGTGAAATGAGATTTTATCGTCAGAGGCTGCATGGATGGTTGGTTTTTTTCCAAGGGCATACCAGTCCAAGTAATGCCTGCACTCATCTGTGGATAAAGTAGAGAAGCATCTTGCAAGAGAAAGTTCAAGGAAGAGGTCCGAGGAAGGTCTGGAAGTGTCACCAGGATTGTTCTCCTCCTCTGTAAATTCTGGGACCACAAGCCCTTAAAAAGGCAACTAGTTGTCCTCACAATGTGTGCAATAACTTTCCTGCATCTTCCTTGTTTGCAACCTTCTTCTCCGTGACGTGGCTAAAGCTCTCCTCTATAATGTCGGGTATGATACAGTTACGAGTACTTGCCTAGGAGCGTTCTTCATTGTCCAAGATGCACTGCGCTTTGATGGCCTCAGTCTCATCATCTTCTTTGTCTTTGTCACAGAGGAAGATCCTCATTGTCTTCTTTGGCAAGCGCTGCTCAGTTTGTGATCCAAAGGGCGTATCCCATGTCTAATTTGCAATGTTGAAGTTAGAGGCTGACTGAGAAAAATAGACGGCAGAGCTGTCATCCGCAAATATCCAGGTCCGTGATGTGGGCGGGAGTCAGGAGTTTGACCAGCCAGCATCCACATGATGCTTTGGTAATTCTTGCAGTTTGTTTCCTTGGCAAAAGATCATGTGAGAATTGCCACCGTGGTTGGTGGGACCACACACAAAATGATGGTGGAGGGACTGCATGCAACTCCTTTCCAGCAGATTTGTTTCACAGTGCATGCTATCTGTCAGAAACTGGGTGCAGCTCTGACGTGGCCTGACTGGTCTTCTGTGCGCACGGCTTGTTTTGTGCGGGTGCTAAGTCTAAGCGTGAGCTTTCTGGTCGTCTCACACTATGTTTCTGGGAGTTGAAGACAAATGTGAGACAGTCACTTTTGTGAAGGGAAGAACGCAATTTTCCATTAGTTTTTTAAAATGAACATAATCACAATAGTTATAGGGCTAGTCATGAGCTCTCCAACGCACCAAATGTGCGCAATTTGGATCACCGTAGCTGCCGCTACGTCAGCCAAAGCGCAGCACCCCAAACCAGCAGCTCAGTCGGCGGCGCACACCACGTCACCCGCCGAGGCGCCCTCACAAACCCCATCAAAACGCCATTCCGGAGGCGCAGATGTCCCTACGTGTAGCTGCGGCGCCCCTCGCGCCTTTGGGGTCTGTTTCGATGAGTTAATCATCGTGTTTGGTAATGGGGATCCATGTGGGTCGAAACCTGTTCGCAGACCTGCAGTCAGAATTTTGACTGACTACAGGTCCCCGAGCAACAAACTGCACTACTGAGTTTTGGACTCCGAGCCAGGATTTTGGCTCAGTTCCTGAGTAACAAAACTGCACTACTGAAATCCGGCGGATCATGCACCGGACGCCTTGGCAGTCCTTCTGGAGCAAAATCCCCAAATGGCATTTTGTTACTCGTTCCAGTCAATTATTGACCGGTAGTCTCCCAGAGCCGTTGCGCACACCCCAACTTTGGAAGCCCATATCTCCCTCGATACTAGTCCAATTCTGGTGAAACAACTTCCAACAGATTCAGTGACTCATCAAATTTCAGGGTCAATTCTCCATTTTAGGATCCTAGCAATCCTTGATTCTCCAGATCCAACGACAAGGAATTTCCTCTCTCTGGTGGCTTGTCGACGCCTCCCGGCGCCGCACTTGGGCATGCGGAGGAGCAAATCTTCAACAATATATACATATTGGACCATGGCTAGCAGTGTTGGTGCCTTGAACCAATGAGGTGCCCATGATGAAAGGGGAATCAACAGCCACATCCAAAGCATGTCATTATCCTATGTGAATCATGGAGAACACTGGTCAAGATTAGTGGAGCACCTATCTCACAATTACATGTGGCACCTTTATCATCATGGTGGTTCAATTCAGATAATCTTGTTTATATTTCATTTTTCCAAATCACTGTGCAATCCATACCAGCCCTTTTGTCAAAGAATATGCGAAACAAATGTGTCTGGCAAAGAATCATCACGACACACTGAAAACATTTTCCTATGCAATACAAGTTCATCCCTCTACCACCCTACTCATCATGCCGAAGATCCACTATCAAGGAAACAATCAACCACTGCTTTTACACATACAGAAAACTCAACCCCTTGACGAAATGACTATGCACTCTCTATTATTCCCTTTTCCCTTGTCGCAAACCAGATACAAGGTTTCTCCTACTGGGCCACATGAGCAAGATAATCACCTACTTTCTGAATTTTTTTACAGACACCTCTTGCACAATATGTGGCAAGAGAGATGGGATTCCTCTAAACACAGCTATGTCAACAAGCTTACTTGTACTTTCCCTTCCACACCTCAACAAACTCTCCACCTAAACTTGCAAAACGTAAGACCTTGTAGTTAAAACACCAATAGAGAAAAATTAAACAATTAAGTAAACAATTGAATGATATCACCAGGTCATTGGACCTTCCACCTTTGCAATGGAGAATTTGTATAAGGCAAATCCAATCCAACTCTCACACCCAACTCGTCTATTTCCACTTAGGATTTGTGGTCTTTCATGGTTTGAATGAAAATGATCCATGCAAAACATAAATGTGACCATCCTAATAGGGGATTGTGTTTCAAAATAAAAATGAAAGGGATCATTGTTCGATGGATGTCAAGTAAAAGAAACCGTTGTTTCATTTTGCTCCTCGAATTCACAAGACCCTACCTGTTTCCTTGTAAACCCCATTCCAACCCAATCCTGGATTCCATTGGGACTTTTACGGATTTTCTTCCGTGTGGGCTCATGTTGGGCCCCGCTATTATGAGCTGAGCCATTCATGTTTTTCTAGCTAACTATGACCAATCAGCTGTGTCCATGAGTGTTTAGGTCCCTGATGTGGACCCTACTGGCACCACAGAACCACCATGTGACCAATCATCTGATTTCAGCTCCATTACAGCTACTAAATCATGTCAAAGGCATGCTGTTGCACTCTACTAATTCTTTGCAGTCTCAATTGTTTTCTCGATTGGATAGCAGTGACCTTGATCTGCATGTCTTTGCATGGTGTGTTCACAGGACTAGGACATGTGTGTAACCATTCGTTTTAGCCTAATATTATGCACCAATAGGATTAGACGATGTTCCAATGGGGTGTGTCTGCACCAAAATCTTGACAAAAAAATGATCTTGGGCCTGTTTATGTCTTGCTGAGATGTACAGATTGACTTGCACTCAGAGCAGCTATTTATGTTTTGTGCGTACTGGATGCCATTTCTCCTTGTGACCTGGAGCTTATGAGACAATGCGCATCTCACCTAGCTAGACCCTTTTTGTTTTTTCACCTGTCTTGAATGCTAGTGAATTTTCTGTTGAGGGCAGTGTTTCCACGACAACAATAGGTACCAGAAAAAATTTGCCCAGTCCCTTGCTGCCCGGTCTTAATGAATCAAACCCCATTCCATGATGTTTTGTCACAATATGGTCCTTCTTTCAATGCGCACATGAGATGTAACAAAACAAACCTGTTGTAACCTTGTTTTGTGATGCCTATGTGCCACCGTCCCTCAATTACCTCAGATTGTGGTCAAGGGATGGGCAACATAGGTGCGATGGGATCGCAGGGAGGGGATTGCGGGGGCCTGGGAGGGGAGCATGTGCCTGTGACCACCCCTTGCAAGAATCATGATCAATAGATGAAAATTTTCCCTTTTTTCCCACAAGAACCTCCTACAATGATCCAGGGATTTCTATGTTGTAATCGCATTCTCCTTACTCTTTGGCTTTTCTTACGGTAGGGGCATGGCCTCAGACAAATGTGAATGTGGGTTTTGGAGGGGTGGCCTTAAAGTTCCACGTTCTGATCCTCAGAAGGGCACCGGGCCGGATTTATTACCTGAGTGAGTAGCCATCCTTGGTAAGTGGAATGAAGTGCTAGGGTAAGTTTTGCATGCCACAATTTATGGAATTGCATGAGTAGATGAGAGGAATCCGCACAGCTACACGGATCTGTTCACACGTAACTTGACTTCTCTCTCAAAATTGTTTGGCTTGCGCATCCTCATGGACATTTTTTCCAGTGCCCACCCCGCTGACCGTGGCTTTAGCTGTTTTCCATTTGTTTTGGCGCTTTGTCATTGTTCTCCGACACCACTTACAGGTAGTGCAACAGGGCCCGGATCGAGAAATCCTTCTCACGCTTAAGTGAACAACACAATTCCACGAACATTTCTTTAGGAGCCATTCCAAACGTGATGCAATCCACTACCAGAGTTTCATTTTCCTCTAGAAGTCACGGATAACCGTTGTGAATTGACACTCACATACCTGGCAATAGAGATGATTCGGTTGATGGCCAGATTAGGACACAATTCAGCAAGATGTTTACAAAAAAAATCAATGAAAGTTTACACCGCGTTGCACAGACGAGAGGGACACATCCTACCACCAAAGAGACAATACCTCGTGTACCACATCATTCTGAACCCTGTCTTGCTCGTTTTTGACATTGTTGCCATCAGCTTGATGATCCACTACAGCAGTAGCCCACTCATCTTGTGGATATCTGGCATGACTAGACGTGCCAATTTTCTCAAGTGGTGGCAGTACATGCTCAAGTACTTTTGCCAATTCTTGCCCTCAACTTTCAGAAGCGCCTTGTACCCTGTAAACACATGCGTGGAGCTGAATGGACGAATATTCTTCTACATGGAAGTGAGACACAATTATGTGAAGTGGCCCAGCTGAAGCGGTCCACCTACGACAAGTTGTGTGACCTTCTTGCACACAAGTGCCATGTTGGAACATCCAAAATGGGCATCACAGTGGCAGAACAAGTGCTCATTTTCATGTCTGCTGTGGCACACCCCAACACAAATTGAGTCGTACAACGCATTTTCCAACATAGTGGTGTTCTACGCAGTGTTGACAGCAATTTTGCCCCTACAAACTGACTACATTCATTTGCCAACAATAGCCGAGGGTGTGAAATGGGCGTCACAAGACACTCTCAATGGTGACGCATTCCAGGGACGTCTTGGTGCCATCGATGGAATGCACATCAAAGCTATTGTGCTAGAGAGTGACCACAGTTGCCTTCGGAAGACAGCCATTTCACAAAATGTTCTTTCAGCAGCAGGCCTAGATGGTTGCTTTGCCTATATCCTTGCTGGATGGGAGGGATCCGCGCACGACTCCAAGGTGTTACGGAGTGCCTTTTTGAAAGGGTTGTCCATTCTGGAGGGGTGCCACTAGCTCGTGTATTTGGGCTTTCCCTTCACCCATGGTCTACTTCCGCCCTACCGAAAAACTCAGTACCACCTCAAAGAATGGAGAAGGGGTTTGTGATGCCCTCAGAATCCCCAATAACTCTTCAACAAGTGCCACTCTGGAAAGAGGAGCATTGTGGAGCGGGCGTTTGGGGTTCTCAAGTCAAAGTTCAAGATTTTGAAGAAGATGCAACGATTCCCATTCGACACGCGAAGGGATGTCGTCATTGCAACGTGTGTTTTGTACAACTTCATGATAGTTCATGATGGTCTTGCCTTGGGACGTATGTGTGAGGAATCTTCTACATCAACGCAGGAGGAAGTGTATACTCCACAGATGGAAGAGGAAGTTGTGCCAACATATGGCCAGGATCTATATGGGGTTTTTGTATCGACGGAACAACGTCGGTTGCTCAAGGCTAGGAGGTAGGACATTTCTAGGGAATAATTCAACGCATGGCCAGGGCGCTCCTATGATGCACCTGTAGAGTATTGTCCACAGCGCTAAAGTGATCATGGAATTTTTCTGATTGGAAATGGTACAATGTCAAATACTTTTTTTCCAAGTTGCATGCTACATTCAACATGTACTACCTTCTATGCTATGATTTGGATTTCAAACATGAGTATGACATAACCGAACGCTTGGTAACAATGAGGATTGATGCAATTCAAGGTTGACATTACAAATACCACTTTCTCATCTCAATCACACACATATTTGCACACACACAAGTGATTTCACTAATGATCCTAGAGCAAACTGTCATCATGTCCAGCACCATACATGCCACTGCGCATGTTGATCGCATTTCCCGAAGCCATGCCAAGGATTATGCCATCATTGGCCATGCTACGGTACAGCGCATCAGTGATGCCTGCGGCCATGCCAAGAGTAATGCCATGAATAGCCCCTCCATGGTTCATGGCACGCTCTTGTGGGTTGCCTTCGCCTGAAGCACACTGGACCTTTGATAGCTCCCAATCAAGCCACATCGTTGCGGCCGCAGGAAGGAGTTGAAGGTACGCACGTGTCTTGTCTTCATCCTTGTCAAATAATTCGACTACTAGGACGACATTGACATTGTCGGTCTCCATGGCTTGGAGCCGTGCAAGCACACAATCAGCAAGGCTTGCATCAGTAGTGGATACCTCCTGTGCAAGCAGCAAGCCTGTCTGTGTAAGATGGTCAATGCTAGCTGCGACAGTGGAGGAACCAGATGAGCGACGACGTGGCTGCAATGCAGTCGCTACTGCTGCCTGAAGCTTGCGCTTGTTACTTTTGGCAGGTGTGTCCTGCACATACATGAGACGCAGAAGATAAAAGATATAGAATGCAGATAACACAGGGCATGAGCTCATAAGGTCGTGAGGGGACTTTATGCCATGAGCGGAAATGCGTAGGTGAGAGGTAAGTAGAGGAGATCAGAAGGTGAGCGTACAAGAAGAATTTGGCCAAAGCCATGAGCAGACATGAATACGTGAGAGTAGAAGAGCCAAGGGACGGGGAGGGATGATGATGGGGGGAGACATGGGGCATACCTGGGTGTAGACAGTGCTTGATGGTGCACTTTCCCCATGAGGTAGGGTGCTGTCCTCCTCGTTGTCTTCCGGCTGACTTGTTGCGACATCCTCTGCATCACCCTCCTCTTCCTTGTCAGGTGCAGTGGCTGAAGCCCCACCAATCCCCGCAATCATGGCATCGGCCTCGCCACCATCGTCAGCCCTATCATTGTCAACATCTGGAATGATAGTTTCTCTGGTGCTCTGGCCCATAGCAGCACTTCCAGAAAGTTATGTCTCACAAAGGGGAAGGAGGATCCATCCCGTTGCAAAATCAGCATCCCCTCAAAAGTGTTTTAGGTGGTTGAGCCACACCTCAGAACGTGCTTGTGGCGCGTCACTCTCCCTATCCCACCCACCACCAGTGGAGTTCCTCAATGCCTTGTACCTGCACCACGTGGACTTGATTTTGTTCCGCCAGTCCAAAAGTTGTTTCAGGCGGTGGGCGAACCGCACGTTGAAATCATCCAAGATGACCTTCCAGTCAGTGCTCTTCAGGCGGGAGTTGACGGCAAAGCAGTTATTGTTCACAATCAGGTCTGCAAGCCTCTCCATCAGGTACTTGTCCTGCTCTTGGGTAAACCGAGCTGAAGATAACTTTTCCACTTTCACCTTGGGCATCTTTGGTGCAGAGGAGGCCATGGTTTAATGGTAGGTGGCACTTGGCAACGTAGGAGGGTGACGGCAGGTCGTTTGGTGGTTTGGCGACGGAAGGTGGCGTCGAAGTTGCATTGATTGTGCGTTGTCATGAGTGGCAAGTGGCACAATTTGTGTGTGGCTGTGAGTTCCTGCCACTCTTCACTCTGTTGATAGTGAAGGGCAAAAACAGGCTACATTCCACCTCCTCCTTGCAACACTCTCGAAGCTTGGGAAAGAAAAAACCTAAATTCGTGAAGCATCGGAGGGCCTGGAATGTCTGGAGGTATAGATAGTGACGTCGTTACAGATAGATTGAAATAAAAGCCAATAGTGAGGCGGAAGGAACCTGCAACAACAAAAGAAACATGTTTAGGCTCAAGTTTGAAGATGTTTGACTGAATTTTGTACTTCAAACGCACTACAAAAAACAAACGACAAAATTCAATGTCCAGTTTCACCGGACGGGTCTGTCTACCCACCGACGCAAACCAATGTCTGTCCGATTCCTACATGGTGGTAGGATCCTGCACAAAATGGACTTCATAAGGCGACCGACGCCACGTTTGCGCAACTTTGTCCAAACAGCCTTGTCACACGGGGCCAATTCACTTACACAGACTCTGCCCACCTCATCGAGCAATTTCACAAATTGTGGCATGCCAAACTTACCCTCAAACTTTAGTTGGTGGCGTGATCTTGACATGCATGATGTAGGGGCAAGGATCACGCTCACGTGCTTTATCTTACTCCCCCTCCTAGGCTTAATGTACTTTACCTCTTGTGGGATAAATCTTGCTAAGAACAATGAGACTTTCAATGACATGTACATTGTTGGAATCACCACACACTCTTACTCATCATTTTATCCATTCCTTTGCACAACAAGGTGGAAAATTCCTCCCTTTAGGCACAAAGATCCTTGGAGCCTGATCTTGGCTCCGCCTACCTTGCCACAGCAACACCACGTTGTTTGAATTATCCTTAGTGGCAGGTCTCTTCCCTCCCCATTCCTCCGCTTGTCTTAGCCATATTGTCCACTTGCAGCTCAATGTCTCCACGTGACTTCCTTCTGTATAGTCCCCTACAACAACCGGCACATTCTTGCCACTTTCTGTTGATGTTCCTGGCCCTTTTGTGTCTGCCACTACTATTGCAGCTCTTGCCATGGCAGCTTCGGTATCTCGGCCTCATCTGCACGCACGAACTCTGTTGCTACCCCTCGGTAGTTGCAGCCCCCGTGCGTCAACGTCCACACTACTCGCACAGCCTCTTTTGCTGCTTCTCAGCCATCTTGGCTTACTCCACATCTGCCCCTACCGCTACAACTCCTATTGCTATAGCTTTGAGGTATCAGCCTCTTGCATCTACCTGCGTAGCCTCTCTTGCAGTTCTTCAACTGAATTGGCCCCTCTGCATCGTCTACTACCACCACAATTCCTGCTATGGTTTATGGGCCTCTCACATCCACTGACATAGCCTTCTACTGTCTCATGATTTTCTTGGTCCTTCAATGTCTGCCATTGTTGTTGTAGCTCCTGTCCCTCCAGCTCTAGTGTCTTGACCTGTCACATTTTCCAATGTAGCCAGTTCTACTGCACTTGTACATGTATTTGTTGAATATTGGCATGATGCATTTTGATTCCTTGAAGAGGTGGGTGAGCATGAAATCATTTTACATTCTTACCACTGAAAAAATTGCCTGATTTAACTCCAAGGATACAGCCACCTGCCTTACAGCCATCTCAGGCTCATGTAAACAGCACAACAGACAACATGCCAACCTGTCCAGCCAATTTTCAAATGCAGCATGGCCGTATCTCAGCACTGCACTCGTACGATAATGTTGTTAGCCTTGCTGGAACCATTCTTGACATAGCTACTGGCGTGAAGGCCACATAAGTAGCCGAGGTAAATGCTAGTATGGTGCAAACAGGCACAGGCATTGGACGTGCAAGAGCTGCCTACACTAAGGTAACTCTCTCTCTCTCTCTCTCTCTCTCTCTCTCTATCTATCTATCTATCTATCCATCTATCTATCTATCTATCTATCTATCTATCTATCTAT